>CANYCX014579781.1:0-12588 GCA_948193385.1 Breynia disticha f. nivosa | reverse complement strand
TGCTTTCTGCCATGTCTTTCCGTGGACTTAATCGGGTATTTCTCTCTTTCTTCAGTTTTTGCTGCACAAATGACTTACTTATGGTTAAACTTAGCTCTGATTGGCGGTGTACGATTGGGTTCCTTTGCTGTTTGAGCTGTTATTTGGTGGTATCAGTTTGATGTACTTTTACTATTTGAGCTATTATGGATGTGCTTGTCTTAATGTTATCATATATTTTGTTTTTATCAAGAAGAAGTGATGATCTTAGGCCTAATTTGTTTTGTATTTTTATTGGTTACATGTTCTTGAAGTGCTTTTTGAAATTTGGTGTTGCATTTGAACCCTTTGTCATCACATGTCAAAAGTGGTGAATCATTAATCAAACTGACATTCTTTGATGGGTTCCTCTTCTTTTGGGAAAATTTTCTTCCATTTTTGTTCTTTATTTAAACAAACTTTATTTGTGTGTGTTTTACAGCCAAATGCTACTTCTGGGATGGGAGTAGCTGATCACAGTTTAAACACATTCATGGAATTGCAAAGGAAGAAGGTGCACAGGTATGTGATCTTCAAAATTGATGAGAAAAAGAAGGAAGTTGTGGTTGAGAAAACTGGTGGACCAGCAGAGAGCTATGATGATTTCGCAACTTCGTTGCCTGAGAATGATTGCAGATATGCTGTGTACGACTTTGATTTTGTCACAGCTGAGAATTGTCAGAAGAGCAAGATTTTCTTTATTGCATGGTTACTACTCAACTTTGCTTCTCTTGTTCAATTGTTTGATTTAACGTCTACATCATTGCATGTTCTGACTTCAATAGCCAGAGATATGTTTTAATGGTGTGCTTGCTGTTTCTAGTTACTGTTCCTGGAATTTGTTTTTTTAGCTTCTCCAGCATGTTTCGTTCTCAGACTTCTGTTGCATGACTTTTGATCAGGTCTCCTTCCACTTCTCGGATCCGTGCAAAGATGCTTTATGCCACGTCTAAAGACAAATTTAGAAGGGAGCTGGAAGGTATCCACTATGAGATTCAGGCTACGGACCCTACAGAGATGAATCTTGAAGTGCTCAGGGAACGCGCAAACTAACTCTATGGTTTTTAAGTGCTTTGAGTGTTTCTTTCTGGCAGGAGACTGATCCATCAAGGTTCTGGCCATCCTGAATCAGCCGCTCTTGCTTCATTTAGGCCGTGTGCATACCCATTTCATTCGCTGAAGAAGACGAACTTCGTAATTTGAATAACTAGCATCAGAGGAGACTGACGAGAAGCTGTGGTCAATACATCTTTCTGTGAAAATTAGTTTCCTTCATGTTTGCTGCTGATCAAATGAAGTTTCTGTTGTCTTAATTGAAAATCTGAACCGAAAATGTCTGACTTTATTCAGCTCAAATGCAGTATTTATACATGTACATTGTGGAAGCTTTGTTACACTCTAATATTCAAATGATACACGTAACAACTATTTAAACTTTGTACATAAGATAAAACTTAACTGCTATCTGCTGTAACTAACCAACTATCAAACGATATCATCGTTATCCAATACCCTCCTTCAAGTTGGAGCATGCGGATTCCGAATGCCCAATTTGTGAAGTAAGAAAAGAAACTGCTCGTGTCCTAAAGCTTTGGTGAAGATGTCAGCAAGTTGAGCATTGCTGCGGACATGAGCTGTAGTAATCTCGCCATTTTTGATTGCATCACGCACAAAATGGCAATCAACTTCAATATGCTTTGTGCGTTCATGAAACACGGGGTTAGCGGCAATGTGTATCGCTGCTTAACTATCACAAAATAAGGGAATAACACCACAAAGAGAAACGCAAAGGGATGAGAATAAACCTTTGAGCCATTTAAGCTCACAAACCGTAGCAGCCATAGCGCGGTATTCTGCTTCAGCAGAAGAGCGCGACACCGTATGTTGCTTCTTAGTCTTCCAAGAAATAGGTGTATCACCAAGAAACACAACATATCCGGTAAGAGAACATTGCGTTAAAGGACAACCACCCCAATCCGAGTCACAAAAGGCTTGAAGTTTGAGATCATTTCGAGCCTTTAGAAGAATACCTTGCCCAGGACTTCCTTTCAAGTATTTCACCCCACGTAGAGCTGCTGCCCAATGTTCTTGTCGTGGCTGCTGTAAAAACTGGGACAAAATGTGTACAACATAAGTTAAATCCGGACGAGTTAGAGTCAAGTAAATTAACCTGCCGACCAAGCGTCTGTACTTCTCGGGTTCTGTGAGAATCGACCCTTCAGCTAAGGCAAGTCGATGGTGTTGTTCGACTGGGAAGGCCGCAGGTTTGGCACCTAATAAACCAGCTTCACTAATTATATCCAGAGCATATTTGCGCTGACAAAGAAAAATACCGTCAGAATTTCGAGCAACTTCCACGCCGAGAAAATATTTTAAAACACCCAAATCCTTCATATGAAAACAACGATTTAGGTAGGTTTTAAAATCAGCAATATCTTGTGACGAATTCCCGGCAAGAACAAGATCATCCACGTACACCAAAACCAGCAGATGCATCTCGCCACGGTGCAACGTGAACAAGGAGTAATCTGATCGCGATTGTTCAAAGCCATACTGAAGAAGAGCTGCGGCAAGTTTGCCAAACCAGCACCGAGGTGCCTGTTTCAATCCGTAAAGCGACTTCTTCAGACGACAAACCTGATTGGGATTGGAAGTGTGGAACCCAGGGGGCAACTTCATATAAACTTCTTCAGCCAAATCACCATGAAGGAACGCATTATGCACGTCCATCTGATGAAGCTCTCAGTGTTTGGCCACTGCGACAGAAAGGAAAGCACGCATTGTCACCATCTTTGCGACCGGAGCAAAAGTCTCTGTATAGTCGATGCCCTCAACCTAATTATTGCCAAGAATCACAAGTCGTGCCTTGTAGCGCTCTATTGTGCCATCTGAATTGTATTTAATTTTGAACACCCATTTATTCCCAATAGCCTTCTTTCCTTTGGGCAAATCAACAAGCTGCCAGGTGCGATTTTTTTCAAGAGCATCGATTTCCTTGCGCATGGCCTCACGCCAGTTAACGTCTTTGACAGCTTCATGGTAGAACATGGGTTCATCGTGCTTTGCAAGAGCTGCCAAGAAAGTTCGGTGGGGCATGGAAAAATTAGCACAGTTGACATAGCATGCTAAAATCGTAAGGCGTACCTGAAGATGGGACTGAAGCAGATGAAGGTGCAGAAGGGCTCAATGATTGCGTCGTGTAAGTCACGTAATCTTTCAAGCGAGTCGAAACCTACTTTGTCCGTAAACCACGCCCAAGTTCTTCCACTCGTGATGGTTCCTGTACTCTTGGTTCATCCGTGCGTGCTGATAGCTCAGGTGTAGAGTCAGGTGAAGGATCTGGCAATATACCCTCCCTTGATCCAGCAGGTGGCAATACTGTATGATCAGCATTGTGCTCCGAAACAATGCGTGGTAACTCAAGAGGAACACTATCAACGATATCATCAGTCTGCCGTATATCTCCAGAAGATGAAACCTCATGCGGTTCAGCAAATGGGAACTCATTCTCGTAAAATACCACATCTTTTGAAACAAAATATTGTTGTGTAGCAAGATCATAGACACGCCATCCCTTTTGATTAAACGGATATCCCACAAAAACACATTTATGACTGCGGCTAGCGAATTTATCTTTGCCATGATGCAAATTCTTCGCGTAACACAAGCACCCAAACACACGTATCAAATCAAGCGCAGGTGGCTTACCAAACAAAATTTCGTAAGGAGTTTTTCCTTTGTGAAGCTGAGTCGGAGTGCGATTAATTAGGTACCCGGCTGCCAACACGCATTCTCCCCAAAATCGGAGAGGAAGACCAGTTTGGAAACGCAAGGCCCGTGCCACATTAAGTATATGTCGATGTTTGCGCTCCACACGCCCGTTCTGTTGCGGTGTGCTAACACAAGAGGTTTGATGAATGATGCCACGCTCTTGAAAATAGTCACGTAAACACATGAACTCGGTTCCGTTATCACTTCTTACGATCTTCACCTTGCGATCGAATTGTCTATCAATCATGGCAAGAAATGTTGGCAAGATCTGTTTTACTTCCGTTTTATAGCCCAACAAATAAATCCACACTGAACGAGAAAAATCGTCAACAATTGTAAGAAAATAGGATGCATTTGAAGAGCTAGCAATTCGATAAGGTCCCCACAAATCACAATGTATAAGATCAAAAATCGCACTTGCTGTATTATTGCTAGAAGAGAAAATTTCTCTGGTTTGTTTAGATTGAAAACAAACATCACAACTTTTATTCAGAACCAAATTCTTAATTCCAAAAACTAATTCTACCACTTTTGAAGACGGATGCCCATTCTCCGGTGCCACAAGTCATGCATGTTACTCGTTCCCATAGTGAATACCCGAGGAGCAAAATCCTTCTTCATATAATAGAGCCCTTCACACCAATCACCCGTTCCAATCACCATCTTCGAAGTGCGGTCCTGCAATATACATAACTTGTCAGTAAACAGCACGTTGCAATTGCACTCCTTAATCAATTGGGAAACAGAAATCAAGTTAAATTTCAATCCAGGTGCAGCCAGGACGTTTCTTAGTCGAACTCGACCATTCAAGGCCGCATTTCCCATCTGTGAGGCCATCACGTGATGACCATTTGGCAGCCCAATCGGACATTCAGGAATTTTTCGCGTTCCAGACAAACACTCACTGTGACCAGTCATGTGTTGCGTTGCCCCCGAGTCTATGATCCAACAGAAATGATCTTTACCTGTCATCTTCTCGACATTTCCTGAAGTACGAGTGTTTAATAAGCTCATGATGGCTGTCCATTGCTCACTTGTTAGATCAACAGGAGCATTATTTGTAGTCATTTTGGCTTCTTCTTCAGTTCTTCCTGCCGACTGAACTGCATTGACCCTCACAGATCCACGTCCCATGGTTTTTCCCCGTCCACGTCCACTTTGCTGTCTACCTTTGCCGCGATTTGATGTTCGAGGACGATCACCCCACCATTCTGGATAGCCGATTAACTGAAAACAGGCACCAATATCGTGCCCTTCTTTATGACAATGCTTGTACACAGCGGGTTTGTCGTCTGTTTGAGCTGCAAAACTCAAAATTTCCGTCTTCACCTCTTTTTGTTTCGAAACATTCTGCACACGCTCCTCTTGACAGACCAAAGAGTATGCTTTGCCTACGCTCGGGAGTGGCATCGTGCTCAAGATATTCGTTCTCACAGCTCTATATTCTTCATCCAAGCCCATAAGAAACTGATGCAGTTTCTCTTCTTCCCGTTTCTTCGTCAGTTGCGATGCAACATTACATGCGCATGCGCCACACTTACATGCAGCAATTGCGTCGTGGTTGGCCAATTCTTCCCAGAGCTGCTTCAACTTTGAGTAATAGTTCATCAGAGAAACTCCTTGTTGCTTACAGTTGGCAAGCGCTGTTTTCAGTTGATGCACCCGAGCTCCGTCAGCGACTGAGAAACACTCCTTGATATCTTCCCAGAGATCCTTAGCTACCTCCATATGCGTCAAGGTAGATCTCATAGTCGGTTCTATGGTATTCATTATCCATGAAACAATCATGGAGTTCACTGTCCACCAATCTTCTATATCATCTGAGTCATCTTTGGGTTTCTTCACTGTTCCGTCAATGAAGCCAAACTTCTTTTTAGCTCGAAGCGCTGTTCTGATAGCGCGAGCCCATTCATCATAGTTGGTTTCGGTCAATTGGATCTGAGTAATAAGACTGCCAGGATTGTCGTTCGAGGTCAGCATGTAGAAGGAGTTTTTCTTTTCCTCTTCCATGACAAACGTTCAAGATCACAAAGCCAATGAGTCCGGCTCTGATACCATGAAAATCTGAACCGAAAATGTCTGACTTTATTCAGCTCAAATGCAGTATTTATACATGTACATTGTGGAAGCTTTGTTACACTCTAACTCTAATATTCAAATGATACACGTAACAACTATTTAAACTTTGTACATAAGATAAAACTTATCTGCTATCTGCTGTAACTAACCAACTATCAAACGATATCATCGTTATCCAATATTAATACTTCAGAATTCTGGAACGTATTATATTTTATATGATCTAGTACATTACTGCTAGTATTTATATTCTCACATAATTCTTCTAATTTTCATTGTTACTGCGTAGGAGTATACAACACTATGGGAGTAATTTATTTGCCTCGAAAAATATTTATTCCAGTATGCAAGAAGATAGATCTGGATTTAAATTAATCTAAAAAAGGATCAGTTAGGAATGAAGAGATTCACCTAAACAATGAGAAGAAACAAACAGTGTTTCTCACGCCAACGCCTGCGGGGTACCCTACGTCTGCCTTGTCATTGTCCTGGTTCTGAGCCAAATACAAGAACCCAAATGAACCCACTATTGCTTTTAGCTTACCAGATGCAGCTGATATTCCATGGCAGATCGACCTTAATCTTGCCGGGAAGATCTCGGCTGGCACAAAGAATACGGTGGAATTGGGTCCAAAGTTTGAAAGCAAGGTAAATGAGTACATAACAAATTCGATTCTGGTATCGTTGTGAGTCCAATGATTGTAAAGAATGGCCAATGAACATGAATACTGTCAAGGAGAAAAAACCCATCTTTTGAATAGAAAATCTTCCCGTTTTGTCAATCAAAGTGCGGCTGGCAATGCTTTTTGTTGATATCCATCCCACATTGCTTAGAAATATGTTGCAAGGGGGAGAATTTAGTATAAATATCCCCTTCTCTTCTCAAATCAAGGCATTCCAAATATTCCCAAAACATAAGTTTCCTCTTGTATAGAGTGAGTGTTTGTTGGGTGAGTTTTGTATTCCCATAATTTTGTGGAAGAGTAATAAAATTTTTCGGAGTTGGTCCCGTGGAGTAACCCTAATGTAAAGGTGAACCACGTAAAATTTCTTGTGTTGCTTATTCTTCTTTGTCTACAGCTATCTGGCTGGTTTTATTTATTTGTTGCTTAATTTTATTACCGCCTACATAGCTGCTTTTTATTATTTTTGGTTATTTATTCACACAACTTTTTATTATTTTTGGTTATTTACTCGCACAAGACAACAAAAATTATTTTAAGATTATAAATTGTTATTTTATTAACCTAATTCCGCTTTCTTTCCTAACATTTCGCATTTTATCCATTGCCCTACTGCGCCACTACCAACTCCATTTTGCCAAGTGCGGCTCTTGAGTTTTCAACTTTTCATCACTGTAATTGAACAAAATGTAAGTTCAAATGTCGTTTGTTGATGAAGTCAAATTCATGTCGGCGCGGAGAGGGGAACTTTTTATATAATTGTTTCAAAACATGTTGGGCAGAGAAATGACCTGAAATGCCAGATAAGGACAACCAAGATGGTGTCCAGCAAAGTTGATGAGATGATCTTTTGGCAAGAATGAGGACTATAATTCTGAAAGCAAACAAGAACGCTTTTTCAGTCGCAGTTCATTCACATATTAACACAATTGCAAGGACAGAATACACACTGTTACTAGTGTTAAAAGATAAAGAAAATGCAACTCTTAAGACTTCAATGTTTTTCTTCTTTTTGATTCCTGTAAATACTATTTCTGATCCGACACCGACAGCATTCTGATCGAAGAAAGGAAAGAATTGCAATACATAAATAGCCATTAAATGAAACACTCAAGTTCACATCTGACAGTTCTCTTCCCTTCTTTTCCATAATTGTGGCGTATGGTTTATGCATACTTCTTGTCAAAACTCTCTGCCCCAACCCACTACACAAAAGATCAAAAGCTAAGGTAATTATTCGTACGTTTCGTGTCTCAAATGGAATGCTACAAACTGCAACAGCTTGCAAGAAAATATAACAAAAGAACACGAGAAATGCGCAAATTCATATGGCCTCGTTTTGGTAAATTGTACAGCAGAATACAGGTTGGACCGTAGCAAACGCAAATGAAACGCGGAAAGGAAAGAAGTTTCAACACAGCAAAGACGATGACAACTAAATTTTGGCAAGCATGCAATTACCTTTTGGGAGAAAGCTTTCCAGAGTGCAAGAGCATCTTCCAAATTCAAACCAACACCCTAACATGCATATAAATGAAACAATCAGAACAATTACCAGTGTAAAAAAAAAACTAAAATTAAAAAGAAATCAATGACAGTAGATTTGACCAAGTGAATGCACAAAAAATACTCAACATGATACGGATCATTTAGAATGCCAAAAGAAAGGAAGTGCTTGCAATAAATGCTGACAAAGCAGCTAATATGATCAATTTTACCAAATCTAGAAACACATATACATCCTATTTAAGCAAACATACAAAAAACCTGATTCATTGCAACATAGGCATATCCCTTGCTAATAAAGACTCTTCTATTATCTACTAGTTCTGGAAAACAATCAATCAACCACACTAATCTTAACCACAAATAAACCAATAGCAAACACAAATAGACCAACTTGAGTCTTCGCAGTTCAGAGCCAAAATCTGTATCGAAAAAACGCAGTCTCGATCGACAATAACCAAACGACAACAGCAATTCAACAACTACAAATTATTCCAAAAAAAAGAATAAAATACAAATTAACCAACAATTAAATCAAATTTGAACAAACTCGCTTTCTACAGTACACAGGATTAAGAACAAAATGAGAAATTATATCCTTATTAAGAGCTTCTGATGAGCCAACATGTCTCGCATTTGATTTCCACAATTCTTAAACCTAAAAATAAAATTAAAAAATATAATAATAGATATTAAACTGCATTAATTTCCAAAGGAAAAAAATTGAAAATCATATTACTAATTTTTTGATGTCGTGTGGTTTTTTGCCGCGAGATAATGCTTCCTCGATTCCTTTAAGAACTGCAAGCAAATCATGATTTAATAATTTTCAGATAAAAATGTTTTAAGCAAAACGAAAGAGATGCTAAAATTGGTGTAAATAAGAACCTCGGAGGCGATCAATAGCGTACAGTTCGAAATTCTCCAGTCCGACTTGGAGAGGGAGGCACGGAACGGTAGAGGGGGGTAGTTCAAACTTCAAACGACGGGGTTTAATTGAGGCTTCCATTGAATTGAGGTCTTACGCTTTACATTTGGATATTTTCACTGGGAACTTTTCCTCTTTGTTTCACTTTTTTATTTTTGTGTTGTTTCTTTTCGCTTAACTGTTTTTTCTACATAATTTTCGCTGCTCTCTTCGTTTCTGGCTGTTTTTACTTTACGCGCCGAAAGAGGAAAAAGGCGGGAAATCGAAATTCAAAACCATTTAAAAAATGTTCAGATTGCTTGGGGAAATTATTTTTTCTAAAAAATATTTTTCAAATTTTATTTCTAAAATTATTTGTTTTTAGCATTTTATATTTAAATATTTAAAAATATAAATAAAAATATAATTTATATTTTAGATAAAAAATATTTTCTTTAAAAATATGCTTAAAAAAATAAACCAACAAAACAACATCGGTACGTAAAATCGAAAGTAAATCATAGATCTATATTGGTTGTGGCATTCAACGTTGGAGATGATTGTTCATAACATTTAAGTTGTAACTTCTCAGTGAGAAGTTCTCACTAAGTAAAATACTAAACAAGTTATCAAAATTGCTTTGTTAGTTAATTGTTTAGTATTTTACTTAGTGAGAAGTAAAATACTAAACAAGTTATCACTAAGTAAAATACTAAACAAGATATCTCATTTGATAACTTGTTTAGTATTTTACTTAGTGAGATATCAAATGAGAAGTTCTCACTAAGTAAAATACTAAACAAGTTATCAAATGAGATATCTAACCGACATGCAAAGCTCTAACAAACGATCTATATGTGGAACCTAGGACCAATGTCCGATAGTAATCTAGTCACTCACATCATCAGAACGTACAAGTTCATCAAACTAATGCGGACAAACCTGTACGTGAAAAGGAAAAAGGAAACAGTGGCGTATGATGGTTTTGGAAGCAGACGACAGCATTACTTTCTTACCTAGAGTTGCTCAGTTTTACCTGTTTTAGAAATCTTAGTTGCCCAGGATTCTTAGTTATTTGTTCTATTCAGAATTGCTTTGTTAGTTAATTGTTTATCTTTATCTCCTAAAGGGTTACAGAACTCTATTTAAACGAATGTAACCTTAATATCCAATACAATAATATACAACTTTCTCTTAGTCCAATCTTGCGATTGTGTGTTTTAGTCGAGAACGCTGCTCAAGCCTCTTTTCGATATTCCGCTGCGTCAGGTGGTATCAGAGCCACCGCAACGATGGCGAACGACCCTAACGATGGCAACCACGGACTCCCTGAAGTATGGCGACGACTCGAAGATCAAGGAGCGTCTCTTCGCAACATGGAGCACCAACTGGCTACTATCACAAGGCAGTTGCAGACTTTGACACAAGGTCGCAATAATCCCATAGTTGAGGACCAGAATGCAAGGGAATTCGCCCCTGCACGTCGCCCCCAACATGCAGCACCTCGTCAGGCGGCTGAAGATTCCAGCGATGACGAAGATGTTTATCAGGTAGCAGAAGCACGCAGGCTACGCCAAGGAGATCATGAATACCGGTTGAAAGTGGATATCCCGAGTTTTAACGGCAACCTGGATATAGAAGGGTTCCTTGACTGGTTAGAAGAAGTCGAGGGCTTTTACGATTATACGGACATTCCGGAAGAAAGAAGGGTTAAATTGGTGGCATATCGGCTTAAAGGCGGAGCCTCCGTATGGTGGAGCCAGCTCAAAGAAAGCAGGCAACGAGAGGGCAGGGGTCCGGTCTTGTCTTGGGCACGGATGAAACAGCTGCTACGACGACGATTTCTACCGCTGGATTACGAACAATACCTCTTTAAGGCATACCAGAGCTGTACGCAAGGAGGCAGGAGCATACACAAGTATACCGCAGAGTTCCTCGGGTTATCAGCTAGGAATAACCTTGGTGAAAGCGAGCCACAGCAGGCTGCTCGTTATCTGCGCAGGTTAGAATTCTCCATACGTGACAAGATTGGAATCCAGGTAGCCTTAAACGTACACGACGCGCGTAATTTGGCGATGCGCGCAGAGCTGTTGGTAAAGCAGAAACCGCGAGAGTCGAAGAAAACATGGAATGCATGTGGTTCGTCGTTTGACAAAGGCAAATCTGTTGTTGAAAACTCCCATCAATGAAGCACAGTTTCGAAAAACACCAATATTGAAGACAGGCAACAGCAAAAGTCCTTCCCAACCACACATCCGTCTAACCCATATGCCAAGCCAACACTCGGCAAGTGCTATAAATGCGGCGAGCCTGGGCACCGATCGAACGAATGCTCCCGAAGGAAGCTCGTCAACACCATTGAGCAGGCGGAGGATGATGAGGAAGAAGAGGTGTGCGGCCCAGAAGGTGAGGAGGACGATCTGGAGCGAGAAGACGTTCAGGTTGGAGTCATCCGAAAGCTCCTAGTTTCCCAAAAAGAGCCTGAGGACTCCCAACGCCACAAGCTTTTACGCACCCGATGCATTGTGCAAGGGGTCCTATGCGATCTCATCATAGATGGGGGAAGCCAGGAAAATATCATCAGTGGAGCGACAGTAAAGAAACTTAAACTTCCAGTTGAACCCCACCCGACACCTTATCGCATTGGGTGGATTACCAAAGTAGGAGAAATTCGCGTCACCCAACGATGCAAAGTCCCTTTCTCAATCGGTAAGTATTATGATGAACATTACTGCGATATTGTTGACATGGATGAGTTCCAAATATTATTAGGTAGGCCATGGTAATATGATCTCGACGCCACGCACACCGGAAGGGAGAATATTTATCGCTTTTCAAAAAGTGGTGTGAAAATCAAGTTAGTACCCGTTGGGGATAAGAAAGAGTCACCACATGGCAAAAAGATTCCTTTGCTCGTGATAGAGAGTACCAAAAGCAAGTTTGTGCAGGCCATGAAGGAGACCAAGGAGGTCCACATCTTAATTGTTAAAGGAGAAGGGAGACCCGCATGTGAAACAACACAGGTCCAGCGCGAAGTGCAACCATTGATTGATGAATTTTAGGAGATCATGGCCGAAGAACTCCCAAACGGCCTGCCATCACTGCGCGACATACAGCACCAGATTGACCTAGTCCCTGGCGCGACTCTGCCAAATTTACCTCACTACTGATTGACTCCCCAAGAAAATGAGATCTTGAAGGGAAAAGTGGAAGAATTGCTAAAAAAAGGACACGTCCGAGAAATTGGAGGATGTGTATCGATAGCCGCGCAATAAATAAAATAACCATTGGCTATAAGTTCCCCATCCCTCGGTTGGAGGATATGCTGGATCAACTTTGCGGTTCAAAGGTATTTTCCAAAATTGATCTCCGTAGTGGGTACCACCAAATAAGGGTCCGGCCTGGAGACGAGTGGAAGACAGCATTTAAAACCAGGGATGGATTATTTGAGTGGTTGGTAATGCCATTCGGACTTTCAAACGCGCCAAGTACATTCATGAGGCTTATGAACCAGGTACTTAAACCTTTCATGGATCAATTTGTCGTGGTTTATTTTGACGATATCTTAATTCACAGCAAAACGGCGCATGAGCATATGGATCATCTAAGGGCTGTTTTTAAAGC
>CANYCX014579088.1:0-15276 GCA_948193385.1 Breynia disticha f. nivosa | reverse complement strand
ATATATATGTGTGTGTGTGTTGTTTATCAACATACAACTCAACCTAATCTAACATTTGGATATCTTTATATAATTCTGTCATATATCATATAATCGTATCACACGCATAACATGCAAACACCCATCTGTACATATCTACATGTAAACATATTTGGGCATAAAGACAGTGCTGAAAAGCGACAGCTGACCCACCTGCTGGTAAACTCTGGAGTTTAGAGTCTAGCTATTTATCAATTTATATCATTAACTGATATTGAAATTCTAAAAGTTATGCATATATGTGAGTGCAAATATAACTAATCGTATAAACGTATAAACTAGGTTAATTCATATTTCAATGAACCTGTATTCAAAAATCTGTATAGTCATCATATACTTTGTATTAATTTCTATTTCATAGAATCTATTATCTGTATAAATTGTTATTTTGATGAATGTGTATTCTATAATAATTCTTGTGATCTATATAAATATTGCATGTACTTTTATAATAAATATCCACCTGTCCTCTACAATATCACGTACCAACATATAACCTGTCCAATCGTCCTCTATAGTATCCGCACAAATTCACCCATACTTTACAATATCCAACCTTGCTCTACAATAACCCGTACAAATATTCATACACATCACGTATAATCATTCATTCAACACATATCATATATACAAACATAACTTGTGGTAATCGTTGTGTAATTGATCGTATACTGTATAAAATCATGTATAAGAATATCAAATGTATTCGCTACATATATAATTACGTACCTATATCATAATATCCGTTGCTGTGTACTTTTCTATATATATATATATATATATATATATATATATATTTCATTCAATCATGCTCGCATTCATATCAATTCATAAATCATTCACTGCATATGATCATTCTATATTTAACTGTGTTTAAAAGTGAGTTAGATTACTCACCTGTATTTTTGTAATATTCGGAGCTCCTTTAAAATCTGATCTTGGCATTATCATCTAAATTATCGCTTTATAAATACAAACAATAATCCTATGACTCAGTATCATTCTGAATATAACATTCTAACTAGAAATTCTGTACAAATCCTCAGAATTTATGAGTAAAACTTAAGAATTTGATAACTGTTCTTACCTTTATTCTCCTATGATCGTTTATACAGTGTTTCCTAGATCCTCCTATTAATTTCCTCACTTATCTCTCTCTCGCTCACTCTCTCTTACTCTCTGTTGCGCTCTATTATCCTTTTCTTTTCGTTTTCTACTTAAAATTCACTTATATACATTGTTGATTGTCAGAACGGCCTGTGGTGAGGTCAGCATGGTAGGTGTTAATATATACATTCTACCTCTTGCTTATATTTCTAACATTTTTGGAATAGTTGACAGCTCAGAACGATCTGTGTCTTAATCAGCACGGTCCGTGTTTATCAACACAACCATTGTGCTAAAATCACTTCCCCAGAAACACATTCGTGCTTATACTTAAACATGATCGTGCTCATACTTAAACGTGATCGTGCTCATATTCAATCAGGAACACACCCATGTTGACAGCACGCCCACCGTGTTGGCACCTGAATCCAACCTGTACCAATTCTAACTCTTTTTCATAAATAAGTTCATCTGTAATATCTAACTTACTCTAAAACACATTACATTCAATTTATTCTTAATTTCTATGTTTATTTTGTTAATTATAGATTATTGGGATAAAAATGTTACATCATAGATTTAAATAAGCTCCAAGGGCTTAGTTTGAAAGGTCAAGTAATTTTCTTACTTAAAATGGCAATACTAGAAGAACAGTAGACAAAACTTAGTTTATGAGGAAAGTAGGAAATAATAAGTTAATTTGTCAAATTTATATTAATGATTTTTTTTTGTGCTACTAATCCTTTTATATGCAAAGATTTTAATGATTTAATGCAAGATGAATTTGAAATGAGTATGATGGGAGAATTAAAGTTTTTCATTGGATTGTAAATAAAAAAAATAAAAGAGGGATTTTCATCAATCAAAATAAGTACCCCATGAAGCTTCTCAAAAAGTTCAAAATGGAGGAAAGCAAAAGTGCTAAAACACTGACATCAAATCTTAAGCTTGAAAAGATGAGGATGAGGAGGGTGTGGACGAAAAGCTATATATAGGTATGATCAGTTCACTTTTGTATTTAACCACATTTAGACCCGATATAATGGTTGTTACTTATTTGGGTGCTAGGTTTCAATCATATCCTATAGTGCCACATTTAGTTTCTTGTAAAAGAGTTTTTTGATATCTTGTTAGAACTATTAATCATAGTTTATGGTATCCGCATGGTGATAATTTTATCTTGTATGCATATAATGATGTGTGCCATGGTGGTTGTAGGATAGATAGAAAAATTAAAAGTCATACATGTCGCTTAGGTGTATCATTGATTTCATAGGCTAATAAGAAGCAAGATAGTGTTGCAATTTTAACACCTCAAACTAAATATGTAACTGCAGTAGTTCACGTGCACAAGTGCTTTGATAAAAAATCAATTTTTAGACTATGACACTCATGATAAAAATGTACCAATCTATTGTGATAATACTAGTGCTATTAGTCTAAGTAAAAAAATCTCATTTTGCATAGTAGGACAAAACTTATAAAAGTTGGGGGACCACAAGGTGTTTTACATGACTAATTTAGAAACTACTTGAGAAAAACTAAAGTATGCCTCACAAATGGGACAAAAAATCAATAGACTGATGTAAAGGATCAAATACACCTTTTAACGTTTGAATTTTGAAAAACTGCTAGTAGTTTAGTTGACCAATATTTTTATTGCTTGACTAATATTTGTGTAAAAGGTAAGTTAGTCAACCAACAAGGTTATTACTCGTCTAAATATTATGCCTCAAAATGCCAAAGTGAACCTGGAACCTCGGGTATTTGACCAACATAGAAGTTAGTCAACTAAGAATCTCAAGGTAGTCGACCAAAGGATACGTTAGTTGAACAATACAGAGAACTATTCGAATAAAATTTTTGTTGCCCGATTAACAAAATGTGCAGCAGCAAAAATTGATTTCTAAAAAGATATCAAAAATAGTCTACACCTTTGTCCAACATGTATAGTTCAAAGAGAGCCTATATTAGTCTTAGAGAACAAAAAAAGAATAATAAGACAATCATTCAAACAATCAAAACTTACCTTTAGTCTTTTCTGTAAACATTCTCTCTTTTCCTAGCTATTTTCTTATTTGTTTTCTTGCTATACAAGTGGAGTAGAAATTGTGAGTATTTTTTTCTCTTTTTGGATTGTAGTAGCTTATTGATGGGTGGATTTGAGCCTTAAATCAAATTACATTGTAAGGTTTCTTGAGCCATAATTAATGAGGTTATAAAAGTTCATACTTACCCTAAAAAGTGGAAATACAAGAATTCGCCAAAATCATAAGTAAGAGCTCCTATAATAAACTTAGATATTAATCAGTGAACTACAATAAATCACTTGTTCAAGTATTGTCTATTAAATTTCAATGAAAGATTGTCATTCCTACAAGCTTTATTTACCCTCTCCCCTCCTCTTGAGCCTGCCAAGATCATACATGTGCTATTGATGTCATAATCTTACATGCGTTATTGTGTAAAGTGAACAAATTTTTCAAGACTATAAACCATTGTAACTTCAAGAAATTCTACAAAATGGTTAGAAAATGAGGCTCTTGTCTTTGGTAAACTTGTCTAAAAAAATATCACATATATAAAAACTCAATTATCACACTAAAATTTGCTAATCCAAACAGACATATCTTTGACATCTACATAATTATTTTCTCCTCTCCTTCCTCATTTAGACTATACGATTTTACACCCTCTCTAAAATCAAATCTTCATTGCTACAACCTGCAACAATAGAAGCGATATACCCCTCTCTCTTCTCTTCTTTTAAGTAACAAACTCTCTGCAATCATGTTAATTCAATTTGAAATAGATTTCTTGATGACTAATCATTATAAAGTTACTATTTAGGTGGCGCATTCAATGTTTTCATGTTCAAAAGCACATAACGCGCTATATTAGATAGTTAATTCTGTTTTTATAAATGAATTCATGTTTGTTTGACAATTTATTGAAACGATATTATGAAGGATCTGTAATTTCAGGTGAAAATGATTGTTTGTTTGACAATCTGTAATTTTATGTAATTTTAGGCGAAAAATTATTTGTGGATATGTTGTGGATAAAGTGTGGATAATTTATAGATAAACTATGTATATGTTGACGACTAGGGTTTTTAGTGACACAACAAAATTATATGTGTGGACTACTTATGGATAACTTGTGGATGTGTTACTTAAAAAATATGTGTAAATACGTTATGGATATGTTATAGATATTTATTGTATTTGTGAATGTTTTGTGAATATGTTGTGGATATTTATAAAAATCCGAAAATATAAAATAAATTTATAAAAAATAATGCGCACAACATATCCAAAATATATCGACAAAATGATCAAATGTGTGGAGGTTTTGTGGATATGTTGTGAATATTTATAAAAAATCAATATCTACATTATATCCACAACGCATTCACAAATTGATTAATGTGTGGATGTTTTGTGGATATGCTGTGGATATGTGGTATTTGTAGAATAAATTTGAAGATGTGAGATATGGTGGTATAAGTTTCAAAAAGTGTTATTTATGGAAAAGTCAAATGCTGAGGTGGCATGTGGTGACCTTCTCCCCAATATCTACTAGTTTTTTGGGCTACAATTTCCAAAAAATCGGTAGATCATTCACTTTGTATTTGATTTTTTTTAAAATGTAAACCTCCAAGTTCAAGTTTTAAAACATACGCATTTCATATTTACTCTTTATTTTCATGCACATTTCATGCTTCTTTTGTGCTTGAATGATCACTCTCAATATCAGAATATGAAATTAATGAGTACTAAAATTTCTCCCAATTTTAAGTAATTTTCAATGTCATTAATTACTTAACTTTTTTCTCTTTTTAAAATTCACTTTAATCTCTCATCAACCCTCAAATCCATCTAAATTGTTGTGATTCAACATTATTATTCTTTTAATCTTTTTCTTCTATATTTATGGTTTTAGGGTTTTTATTTCCATTTCTATTTCGATTTTATCAACAATAATGACGTTGAAAAAAAAAATTTGAATCTTGTTGAACCAATTTGAACATTTTAATGTTACACTTTTTTTTTGTTTTTTATACAAGAATTTATTTTTAGAATTGTTTTCATTTTAATTCAATTTTAGCAACACAAACATAGCCTAAAAATTTTCGAACCTTGTTGAATCAATTTGAACATTCTAAATGTTACACATTTTTCTTTTAACACGTTCAAGTGTTAGCAACACAAACGACCACTTGAATGTTCTACATTTAGACTTGCGTTATTAAATAATTTGAACTCAGTCGAATATTATTGAAGTATCACAAAAATGTTTTGAAATTTTGTTTCATTATTTGTAGACTAAATTAACTTTGAACAAAAAAAAACTATTTTAAACTTTATAAAGGTTATTCATTTTTTTAGCAAATTTTACTTGTTACATGATTTTATAACCATACATTACTCAAGTTGAGCTTTATAAAGGTTATGCATTCTTCAATTAACACAACTACTACCAATCTCCAAACAAGGTCTGGAGTTCGAATTTGAGCTCCGCTTGTGTATGTAAAAAACTGGATTGGGAGAGGCACCCGCATATCGCGCCCGACAGTCCTCAGGAGGGGGAACTAAACCACTCACACCACACCCTTTTTTTCTGAAAAAAAATTAACACAACCACTGGGTACATTTTAAAGGTGATATCTTTTTTCCATTCAAAATGTTGCATGGTGCATGTTCTTTCTTAAACATTATTGAATTAATTTGAACATTAATTCATTATATGTTTTATTAATTTTCTGAATATATTTGAACTTATGTGAATTTTTAAAGCTGATTCTTTTTATTTTAGTCAAAAAGTTTTATGATACATGTTTTTGTATAACATTGTTGAAAGGATTTGAATGTTTTAAATATTACACTTTTTCTCTCATAACAGTTTCAAATATTACATGGTTAACGTTCCAATCTACTAGAAATGTCAGAAACATTTGTTGCGTTACGATTGAAAACAACTATATAAATCCAATAAAGATTACAAACAAAAACCATATCAATTTTGGACGTTGCATGAACTGATAAACCATATATTTTATATCATTAGAATGTTTGAGAGATAGATTTAATAGGTTGAAGGTTATATATTTTATGTTTTGTGTATCTTCTTTTGTTTTGATTCACTCTCGGGTCTCCACGATTGAATTTTTCTTTTCTCGATAATTTTTGGATTTATTTTTGGAGGCATATATGTTTTCTGTGAATATTAGAATGTGAAAGAACTGGATTGTTATATTTCATTCAATATTTGGATTTCAAACCTTAATTATAGCACTGGAAATAATTACATACTTAAAATATGAATTAATAAGTTTTGTCTTTCAAATAAAACATGAAACGAGTTCTTTAGTTTGAAAATAGAGATATACAAAAAAGTTTAAAACATATTTGAGGCATATGCCTGATTTTTGGTAGAATTTCAACTGGTCTCATGTTAAGTACTCATAATTAACTAACAAAACGTAATTAAAAATTAGAATTTGGTGGTGCAGAGCTATAATTTTTAGGATTCATCTTGGTCAAGTTCTTCCTTCTTTTTGAAATAAAAGAAGAAAGTGTTTGGTCAAATTCTGCACCATTATTTCTTCCTTCTTGTCGTTCCTACCACAACCTTGTTTCGATACCGCACTGCCACCTTTGTCAAACATATTGAAAGTAGCGTATCAGAGTAAGTAACTGCAAATTTTTTGGGTGCAACTGAAGTGAGCAATGTTATAAAAAGTTAAAAACTGAATCGAATCGACTGGTCGAATCGATAATTGATAAATCGGAAACTGGTCCAGTTTTGATTTATCATTTAAACCGGTCTGTAAACGAAGCAGTATTAAATCGACGAATCGATCAGTTCAACCGGTAAATCAGACTGATTTTAAGTATTAAAAAATTAAATAATTTATAAATTAAATAATTTTGTTTATTTATATATACTTATTCATTTATATTATTTTTAAATTACTGGTTCAACCAATGAACCACCGATTCGACCAATAAACCAATCATCGAGTTTCTTTTTTGATTCGATCACCGATCCAATTCTGATAACACTGGAAGTGTGTGATTGAACATTTTACGCGTTGGCATTTGAAAAAACATATTATTAATCACAACTCTCACCACTTAACAAATTGAAAAAGATAATGCAATTTTACTAAGTAATAAGATTATTCACTCTTGTTTAAATAAGTTAAAAGATTACTAATAATAACAATAGGTTTAAACGTTAATTTTGAATTTTATTTTAGGAGTGAAGAAATGAACTTCTAATATTTTCAGTGAATCCAAATTCTTTTGTAAGAAGATCGAAATTCAAGTTAAAAATAATTTTCAATGTATATAGAGAAAAGATGAGTTAACATAATAAATCTACTGCTTGATCTTATACGGATAATTAGAAAAGATAATACCATAGAAAAATAAAATAAAAAAATAATACTATAAAAAAAGATATGACAAGAGTGATTGTCTCTCTTTCCTTTATCTTCGTACCTAATATTTTTTGGGTTAATTACATATATACTTTTTGTTTAATTTTTATTTACAAATTAATGATCATTGAAGGTTTTTATTTGCACTCTTAATTATTAAATTACAAATATATCTCAGTTATGAGTAGATAAAATTTATATACAGTTTACATAAGGTTAATATTTAGTTTAACAGATAAAAAAATTATATATAAGTTAATCTTTAAAAAATTATAAAAAAAATAATAATTTAATATATATTATGTTAGAAGTTTATAGTAAGTTTAAATCTACCTAAATAGATATAAATTTATATATATAAATATTTAAATTCATATATAAAATTTATATAAAGTTTATATTAAGTTTATATATATATAAGTCAATTCCGTACAAAGTATAATTAAAAAAGTTAAAATTATTATTCTACAAAAATTTTTATTATATCCATATTTTTACAAATAAAAAGATAAATATTGTGTACAATATAATTAATCAATTTCTTTTCACCAAATTACATAAAGTGACTACTATAACTCACAAATTGCACCGACTCAAACTCTCACTGTGTATTATCAAATAACGGACGAACAAAAGCTGCTATAAAGAGACAACTTACAGCTCTGTGTCACTGCTTTTAAATAACCCACACTGCATAATACAATATTCTCATTAATTAACGCTCATACCCAACTTATGCAATGCCATTCTACAAATCTTCAACATCGTTTAATTAATTCATACTTAATAACTCATTTAACCAAATAAAATTTCACTGAATTGGCCTTGTTAGGTTTGTTCAACGATATAAGTGGCTGCATTCATTAATCGAGTCTCAAAGTAACTTGGACAGTTTTCAAAGAGATAATTTGGCAATACCTATAATCTCTGAATCAAACAAGATACTTACAATCTGTGAATCAAACAATGTATCTAAATAAAAAATGACCGATCACAAACTGTTTGTAAGAATGAGATCTTGATTGGAAGAAACAAACAACGTAAATTTGGCATAAAAATATTGGAAAAGTGTAGTACTAACACTGGAAATCCACTTGCCTAGCAATTCAAGCATTCAAAAAAGTAAAAACAGTGCCACACAAGTTCCAGATCTGACCATACTCAAACCACCTCATCGAAATGTGGGAAAAGGATATGGCAGGTAAGTGTCATCTTTGTCAAATATAATAGAAGAGATAATAGGGATGACAGTTGCACATTTTAGGACGGTGAGACAAAAGAAAAAGAGTGTCATCTTTGAAAAAAGCCATGCCTCCTATTGCATATCTTTGCCTACCAATTCTGCTGAAAACACTCATCAGACAAGAAAAGCAAAAGTTAGAGAGATTGAAGGAATCTTCAGTGTGAAACGATTCAAAAGAATGGAACTAAAGTAAAGTATCAATCTCAGCAACTAAAACCGTGTCGTGAAAACAAAAGTAAAGTTGGTTTTTGCAGAAGTAATATTAGTGGAAAGATAAGTCCTTGCTGAAGACGATAAGTGGCTTTATTAGCCACATTCGTTATTCCCAAACTCCCCATTTCAACAAATCTAGTTTGGTCTTTCACACTATTCTCCTGTTCGTCTCTAAAAACAAACACCTCTCACTGTAATGAAACACAGTTACTAACATGGCAAAAAACCAGAAACTGATAGTACAAGTTGTGGACGCCAGAGACTTGTTACCAAAAGATGGTCATGGGAGTTCAAGTCCTTATGTCATGGTTGATTTTTATGGGCAGAGAAAGCGAACTCACACTGCGATTCGTGACTTGAATCCTACCTGGAATGAAGTGTTAGAGTTCAATGTTGGTAAGCCATCTAATGTTTTTGGAGACACGCTTGAGCTTGATGTATATCATGATAAAAACCATGGTCCGACTACAAGAAACAACTTTCTGGGTCGAATCAGGTTGAGTTCGACACAATTTGTTAAAAAAGGAGAAGAGGCTTTGATTTATTATCCGTTGCAGAAAAAGCAACTCTTTAGCTGGATACAAGGGGAGATCGGGTTGAAGATTTACTATCAAGATGAAGTTGTTCCGCCACCAACACCGCCGAAAGGAGAAGAAAAAGTGGAAGCGAAAACCGACGCCAAAAAAGAACCTGAAGCTCAAGCTGAAGCTGAAGTGAAAGTACAAGATGGTGTGGCTGCCACGGAAGTACCATTCCCACAAGGTGATGAAGCAAAGCCAAATGAAGAAGCTCCTGCACCAGAAATTCGTGTTGAAGAAACTTCACCTCCGCCAACAGATACCGCAGCTTCTCCCATTGAAATGGAGAAGCCACAAGAACCTCCAACTCCAACTACGCAACCACAACAAGAACCAACACAACAAACTCCACCTCCAACTCCGCAACCACAATTAGAACCAACTCAAGAAACTCCACCACCACAACCTCATCAACAAGACTCCTGTCTGGACGATACTTCTGACATAGTATTAGACCCACCTCTGAGGATGGCGTCAGCAATTCCGGAAATTAAATCTGTTGGAGTCACAGCTCCGGCGTTGCCATTGAGAACAATATCTTCTCCCGCTTCAATTAACTTCAATACTTCGCTTGAGTCACAAGAAAGTAGTGTTTCCATCGAACGAACCTCGTTTGATCTCGTTGAGAAGATGCATTACTTGTTCGTTCGAGTTATCAAAGCCCGGTTCCTTCCAACGAACCGGAGTCCTATAGTTAGCATTTCTGTATTAAATCACCGGGTTAACACTAAACCGGCTCGGAAAATGGGTTGCTTCGAATGGGAGGAGATTTTTGCTTTCTCTCGAGACTCACCTGATTCCTCTTCTATTTTAGAAGTTTCCATTTGGGAATCAGAAGGAGCGAATTTCCTCGGCGGAATTTGCTTTGATGTCAGCGAAATTCCATTGCGGGACCCACCCGACAGCCCTTTGGCTCCCCAATGGTATAGATTGGAAGGAGGTGGAGCTCATAGGGGAGATTTAATGCTTGCCACGTGGATTGGAACTCAAGCGGACGAATCATTTCCTGACGCGTGGAAAACTACGGATACTGCTAATAGCGTTTATTCACGCGCCAAAGTTTATTTATCTCCAAAACTGTGGTATTTAAGAGCCACGGTTTTAGAAGCACAAGATGTGATGCTGACGTCGTTCAAAGATGTAACGTGGCAGGTCAAAGTACAATTGGCTTCGCAAGTTCAAAAGACTAAGCCGCGCAATGGAAATTTGACGTGGAATGAAGATCTGTTGTTCGTTGCAGCTGAGCCGTTTAGTGATCAGCATTTGGTTTTTACTTTGGAGAGCCGGCAACCGAAAGGACCGGTAACTGCCGGAGTAGCTAGAATAGCGTTGACAAGTGTGGAGAGACGAGTCGATGATCGGAAAGTGACAGCCAGGTGGCTTTCATTGGAGGATCCAACCAGCGAAAAGGTGGTTAAATATAATGGGAGGATTCAGTTACGGTTATGTTTTGACGGAGGGTATCACGTGATGGATGAGGCTACTCACGCATGTAGTGATTATCGCCCAACTGCTAGACAGTTATGGAAGCAACCCGTCGGAAGTGTTGAGCTTGGGATTATTGCGTGTAAGAACCTGCTACCGGTAAAAACAGTCGGCGGTAAAGGTAGTGCGGACGCATATTGTGTGGCTAAGTACGGGCCAAAGTGGGTGAGGACTAGAACGGTGTGTGATAGTCTGGATCCAAAGTGGAATGAGCAGTACACATGGAAGGTGTACGACCCATGTACAGTGTTAACTCTTGGGGTGTTTGATAGTTGGGCTGCGGCGGAATCTGAGAATGAGAACAACCCCAAGCGTCCAGATTTTCGAATTGGAAAGGTACGTATACGGATTTCTAGTCTGGAGATGGGTAAGGTGTACAAAAAGGTGTACCCATTGAGTTTGTTGACTAGTGTTGGTGTGAAGACGATGGGCGAGGTTGAGTTGGCTGTGAGGTTTATCCGCACTACCCCTACGTTTGATTTGTTACATGTGTATTCTCAGCCGTTATTACCATTGATGCATCATATCAAGCCATTGGGAGTGGTTCAGCAAGAAATTTTGAGGACTACTGCACCAAAAATCATAGCCTCACACTTGTCAAGATCGGAGCCACCACTCGGACGAGAAGTGGTACTTTACATGCTGGACGCAGATTCGCAAGCTTTTAGCATGAGAAAGGTGCGTGCAAATTATTGTAGGATCATAAACGTGATTGCGGGAGTGATTGACATTTTCCGGTGGGTAGAAAACACACGTGTGTGGAAGAATCCTACCTCAACAATACTTGTCCATGCATTGCTAGTGATGTTGGTATGGTTCCCTGATTTGATCATCCCTTCATTAGCATTTTATATTTTCGTGATTGGTGCTTGGAACTATCGATTCCGATCAGGAGATCCCTTACCTCATTTCGATCCCAACATCTCGTTGGCTGATGTTGTTGATCGCGATGAGCTTGACGAGGAGTTCGATACAATGCCGAGCACAAAGTCACCGGACATTATACGAGCTAGGTACGATAAGTTGCGAGCAATTGGAATACGAGTGCAGAGAATATTAGGGGATTTTGCAACTCAAGGTGAACGGGTGCAAGCATTAGTGACATGGAGAGACCCAAGAGCTACAGGAATATTTGTGTGTTTGTGTTTTGTTGTAGCAATGATGTTGTATTTGGTGCCATCTAAAATGATTGCGATGGCATTTGGGTTCTATTATTTTAGGCATCCCATTTTCCGAGATAGAATGCCATCTCCAGCATTCAACTTCTTTAGGAGGCTTCCATCTCTCCAAGATCGGATCATGTAAGTCGATTCATTTTTCTACTTTTAATATGTAACGTAGAATAATTCATTAAGTTATAATGGATTATTGGATCAAACTCATCATCTACATGATCATACTATTGAAAATGCTTGCTATCAATACTATAAAGAAGCTTGTTGTTTTTGCAATACTTGTTTCACTTGAATCAAAAGTTCCATTGCTACTTAACTCTCTTATCTTATCGTATGGAAGTGAATATTGTGGGTGCCATAATTATGCTTCTTTTTCCTATTCTTGCCTAAAAACATCATCGATTCGGTTACGTCAAATTTGTTCAATCAAATCAAACCGACCGACTAACAAACTGAATAAACTAAAGGTCTATCATCGACCAAACAAACTCCACCGAATTTTGGTTTGATTTTTAACCAAACCGAATTAGTAAGTTTTTTAAGCTTTTTTTATTTTTTTAATTCCTTCTACCTATTTTAAGGTATTATGCTATTTTTTTTTAATTTCAACTTACTCATTCAATTTTAAACAGTCTATCTTATTTAAGTAAAGCAAGAGAAAAATTAAAAGCTATAAAGAAGTATAAAGACAATTCAATAGTATAAATCCTAATCAAGGTAAAGACACCAAATATAGGAAATCTATATATATTAATAACAAAGTTGTTGATATTACCATTAAAAAATTGACACTTGTTTATTAAATAGACTATGTCTCATTAATAAAGGTGAGGTGTCAAATTCTCATAATATGTAGTAATTTTACTATCTGAGAATCATACTAAATTAAATTTGCCTCATTATTTGATATTATGATTATAATATAGACAGTTATAAGCTAAATATTTTAGCCAAATATAATATTTTCAGTCATTAATTTCTTATCTAAGAATAAAAGTTTAGTTGACTATTTTATTATTGCAATTTTAATTTTATTATGAAAACTTTAGTTTTACTGATAGGCGATGTAATTATATTAAATTGGCATTTATATATTTTTGCTAAAGATTACTCCCTCCATTTTTAAATGTTTGTCAATTTGGGTTTTTGACATAAATTAAAAAATCTAATAAATAGGCTATAAAATGACTTATTTATTCTTTTAAATAAAATATGTGCTGAAAAAGAGAAAGAAAAAGGAGAATTAATTAGAGTAATTGAGGGGCATTTTAGGTAAAATAGTGATAAAAATTTTAGGTTAACAATCTTTAAGGAACAAGAATTTAATGCTGGATTAACAAATATTAAGGAACAGAGGGAGTATCTTTTTCTGTCAAAATAATCAAAAAAATCTTTATTATTTGATTTAATTATCACAAAAAAAAAACTTAACTCCTTAAAAATTATGCTTTAAATAAATTTATAAAGCAGTTAACAAGTCATTAATTTTTATTAGTATGATACTTTAATTACATCGTATTAATCTATATATTTACTTGAAGTCATTAATCTAAAAAAAAAACGTAGAAAATAAGCAATGTGTAATACTGCTAACAACTTTAAAAGAAGTTATTAATCTAAAAATATATGCAGAATTTTCTTTATAGAATTTGACGTAATTGTTTAAAATAATATATTATATTTTAATGTTATTTTTCTATACTTTTTTAGTGTAATTATTATATTATGTTATCAAATAATAAAACTTGAAATGATCACCCAGCATCGCGCAATTGATATAACTAGTGTTGAAGATACTAAAAAAAACGTTCAATCATCCAATTTTTACTTAACTATTCAATATTTTCAAAACACCTTAACAGAAATATTTTCTTAGTTTAAGAATAACCATCAAGATACGTCAATAGAATTCAATTCTAGACTGTATAAGAAATACAGAAACTCAATCCCCAACCAATAAACTCTGGTTCCTTAAATTTATTTTAAATTAGATCATTCAATTTCATCAACAACAGGGCAACACGTCTTTGGTATTACGTTGAATTGTGGTACAAGACAAGAAGGATAGGGAGACTGACTAAGGATAGGGAGACTGACTAAGGATAGTTATATGTTATTCTTATTATATGGATTATAGTTACAAAAAATTAAGCCAATGCCCACAAACAAAAACTCTTTTGAAAATTTAATACTCATTATCAGTAATTGAGTAACTGTCAGCAAGTAATTAAATTCAAACATTTACCATGAACAAACTACCATAATAACTCCTAAAATTAAGGAGCAATGTTTAATAACTTTTATATTTAATCATAAAAAATGAGGAATCAACATTTATCAACTTACACATCAATGAAAATTCAAAAAACATATCTAGAAATCATTGTGAACAACAAAAATCAAGATTTTTATATTATACTATTCTTAACAAAACTACAAAAGACGAAACGTAATTGACGCATGAACTAAGTTCATTTTTGTTCAAACGTGTTTATAATAATTTTTTTAAATGCAAATTGTCTACAAGTCATATATTTTTTAATTTGAAAAGAAAAAAGTACATTTCTGTTCATAGATATTTGTTATATAATATATTGACAATTAAAAAGTGTTTAAACAATTGTCTATAAGTCTTTTTTTATTTAAAAATAAAAATATAGATTTGTGTTCATATATGTTCATTATAGGGGTGAGCATTGGTCGGTTTGGTCGGGTTAGAACATAAATTTCAAACCAAACCAATTGCATCGGGTTGAAAATCTGCTAAACCAAACCGAACCGATTGCTGAGTTCAGACCAAACCGAACCAAACCTTTTTTTTTGGTTTGGTTTGGTCGGTTTTTCAGGTTGAAAAAAAAAAGCGCAAATTTCGCCCAACCCGCCGAAACCGCCCAACATTTCCTGCCGAAGCACCTGGAGGAGGCGTTGCTTTGGAGATCAAACTGAAACATTAAAACAGAGGGACAATTACAGCAAGTACCAGACACA
>CANYCX014578083.1:0-18244 GCA_948193385.1 Breynia disticha f. nivosa | reverse complement strand
AACAAAGTTGATTGAATAGGAAAACTTGGACAACAAATTATTGTGAAAAGAATTTGAAACAATCATACAAAAGCAGATTATCTGGTAAAGAGAGAACTCTTGTAGTTCAGCTATTACAACAAAATCCATGGAAATAAATAGAAAAAGGTTGGCATCCCTGCAAAGTTGGAGCAGAGAACTGTAATGGTGTCTAGTCCCTACCAAAAAGAGTACAGAAATCTCACACGTAAGGTTCTCGTGATGCTATCGGCAAATGCAGCTCAGTTTCTGATTCATCAAGCGGCTCCAGATAGCTACACACCATGTCCGTACTTACTTCTTTTAAACTTGGAGGGTTCCACTGCATATATTTTATGTCAATTCAGTTAATAAAGCATTGGCAAAAATGAATGCTAAAAGTTGGTTCTGCATTAAGATGTAAATCACATACCTTCGGAGCAAAATCCTTGTCTAATAACCGAGCCCGAACGCCCTGTAACCAAGTTCACACAAGCATAAAGATCTTGTTTTCTTCTAAAAAGTATGAACTTTCCGATTTTGAAGAGGAGTTACCTCACAGAAGTCATTGGAAACCTTCTTGGTTAACACGGCAAGGGATATTCTATATTCACGAGCAAGACATTGATCCAAAGATTGAAATCTGCCTTCTCGTATCTAAATGCAACAGAAAAACATGCCGAATAAATACAAATTAAGACAACAAAACAGAGATCAATGCTAATGCATGAAAGTTTTTACTTACAGACTGCAAGGTAACTTTTAGGCTTAATGGGGATGCTTCCTTTATATTTCTCAGAGCTATTTTACACCATTCCTCGTATGAATTGGCTGCCTCTTTTTCCTGAGCGAAAAACACATTCAGATCAGAAGATAATGCAAATGAAGAACTAACTGAGGAATCTAATACAGCAAAATTTTCTTGAGTTAAAAGCGCCAACATTTTGTGTAATAGAATTCAAAATAGAGAACAAAAAGGAGAAGCATGTGCTAATTGCTATACATTGATATTGGGTTTCAGGATTCTTTACTTTATATAAGAGAATAAATAACATTCACTATAGGAACAATAGAAAATAAATCATTAACTCAAGATTGCAGTTTCCAAAATTAGTCACTCAATGAGAACTTTCAGATTACATCTTACACGAACAGTTCCAGGGAAGTTGTGTATATTATTATGAACCTTGGCTCAGAGGGGGCATAAAGAAGCTTACCAGTGCATCAATAATTTCTTCAACGGTGTCATGGCCAAAACATTTATCAATTATCTCAAGCCTGCAAAACATGAGACAGTAAGTGTAAGTTGGATGTAGATTTCGTATCTGTACACACAACATTAGCCACCATTATTTTCTTGCATATTCTTCTATGACACCAAACCATGAATGCGGGTACACAGAAAACTGGTATCACCGTGAAATAAACTACCTTTTGTTGAGACAGGAAATACTTGATTAACGGAAATCGCTTTAAAATTCTTTTGAATTCTTCATTCTTAAATAAACAATGCCAATTTGGGACGCTAAACACCCATTTTGTATCACTCATTTTGGGATGAAGTTAAAAATATAATTGAAATTACTTGTGAACAACACTTGTCTTATCTGGGTAGACAAGATCTCCATATTGTGAAAGAATACTCTCTATTATCTTTGGATCATCTGTGATCAATTTACCAAGGCGTTCTTCAGTCCAAGTCAGTCTCTGTGCAGGAAATTCGTCAATACATGTTACAAAATAACAAAAAGTGAAAGAAAATCTCAACCATAGAATTGAATGGTGACTTACTGGTTTCAGTGTGAAGTGGGTTGCAAGGCCACAAGCAATCATTTCAGCACCATTAAGTTTACTTCCTGTTAGGGCTAAATACTCTCCTGAAATTTCCAAAAAAGGAAAGTAGCTACATTTGAGTTTTCTACTTTGTATGAAAAGAAGATCCCTAACAGGACGGTCTATGCAAATAGCTAAAGATGTTCACAGTACAATCAAAAGTTGAAAAGAAAAGAATTAATGAAGGGTTATCCAGACATCTTCGGCTGGATAACAGCTACAGAATGCCTTCCTAAATCTTTACATTCTGATATCTGAACAATATAAGTCCATCTCATTATATAAGATAAAAATTACCTAAATAACCAGGAAGACGAGAAAGATAATATGATGCCCCTCCATCAGGATGGAAGCCCATTCCTGCCTCTGGATGACCAAAAATCTGCAGAAATTAGGCATAAATAAATATGATTTGGCTAACAACTAGTTCATAAACGGCAATGCGCAAGAAAACAATGTTCATGGTATTGAAGGAAATAATAAATAAATTTTAATCCACAAAATATCTGAGATTCCTTCAGTCAGATTACAAAAAAGACAAAAAAAGAAGAAAGAGCAAGTCGGCTTTCCTTAGCAGGCATCAATGTTTTCATAATTCAAGAAAAAAGCTGATTTACTTCTAGATTGCCTACAATCAAAAATGAAAATCAAGAATTTGCAGTATGTAATACACAATTTTCTATCCTTGTACCATTTCATGGGGGCAGAAAACAAATTATCTTCAGAAATTTATCAAAAGCATTTGATGCAAGTTTAGGATCAAGGAGCACAGCATTATCCCTTGGCCTACTTCCTATTATATTGTGATCACATTCAGATTGAAAATCAGCTTCAAAGATGAGCTAAAATACAATTTTCTCAATGGTTCTCCATTCAGGTGAAAGTGCTAATAATATTGGGTGACTGTGAAAAGGATGGAGTAACATAACTCAATAAAAACTAGCCACTATATGAATGTAGAACCAGTCACATACAGTTTTGTCTGTCACCACACGAAACATTCCTGGGAGAGAAATCCCGGCCCCACAGCCCATAGTTATACCATCCATAATAGCCACCTGTATTAATGAATGCCAACACATCAAAAGGGTTTAAGAAATGACAGAAATGAAATTCTAAGAGAAATTTGCAGAGATATGAACAAATCAGGTCACATGAGCCACATCCCCCAAACTTAAGGATGCCATAAGAAAATGCCGTATAAGATTCAGCAGTGCTAACATGACAAGCAATGGTATCTTCAAATAAATAACTTGGGCTTTAAAGAGAGCCAAAAATGTAAACACAGAAATTTTGTGAGTTGCAATCTCACATGTGGCTTCAAATATGTTCCTTGTAAGTATACAAACTTATACAGGGTCTCTAAAAACGTTTTGCATTCTTCTACTTTCCCTGCAGATAATCATGACAGATTGTGAACACATCAGAAACGAGAAATTTTGTGCAACAAAGATGTAAAACGAATAATTACAAAATTTATAACTTTGAACCAAAATAATTCACGACAACATATGAAGAGCAGATGCAAAAACCTAATACAGCAACAGACCCTCCTATTCGTGATGAGAAATGTCTACCACAATTAGCAATTTTCAGATCATATCCATCAGAGAAATCCATGCTATAAAATGGAGCAAACCACAAACAAGACGGCCAAAAAATGTTTAATGAACTGGTTATACATGATTCATTCGTCAAAGAGAAAGAACATCATATAGAAGCCACTAGTTTGAGATCAAGACTTGGATTGATTTTCCTCCTAGCATTTTAGAACCACTCACACATAAAAACTCACTTTGCGTGCATATCACATGAAAAAAAAAAGTTCTTTTCATCTTTTTATTCCTTTTTCTTTCTTTGCAATGGCTTGAACTAGAAATATTGATGAGGCACCTTCATTAACTAGCTGAGAGATGGAAACCACATCTGCACCGGAACAGAAAGCCCTGCCACCACCCTTCAAGGAAGTTCAAAGAACAAGGTCAGGCTCACTGATACAATCAAACCAACACACCTTCGCTTTTCATTGAAAAGAAAAGAGAAAAAAGGAAATTCACTTCTAAAGTATTGCCTAATAATTCACATTCATACGAATCAAATTTGATAATAACGATTGTAAACAAGCAAACGAACCTTCATTATAACAAAACCAATATCAGGATTTTCCTCCCATGATTCATACAGTCTCTTCAATCTTGCCACCTAACAAAGACAACACCTTCAACTTATTTTCAAATGTTTCAAATACATAAAAGACACAACACACACACACGAACACAGAGATAGAGAGAGAGAGAGAGAGAGAGAGACCATAGGAACAGTAAGAGCATTGAGAGAAGAAGGTCTATTAAGAATGGCAGCTCTTGATTTCGCTCTTCCTTCAACCAGAACCTGAAATTAATACAACCCACAAAACTTTCAACTATATTAACCAAAATGGTTGCAACTTTCAATAAAACAGACATCTTTTCTTGAAAAAACAAAAGACAAGATTTTTGTTAAACCTGGTCTTGAACATCATCATGTCGAGCATAATCTGGTAGAGCGGAAAAATTTCTGTGATAAGAAAGAGACCCACTTTTTGTATTTATCAAATGTCTCACTTTTATCACTCCTTTTAACCTCTGCATCTCCCTGTCTGTTTCGTAGTTGGAAGAATGAAACTATGCGAGCTTCGAACTGGGTTTTGCAGAGTTGCACTTTTGGGTTTAGTGTTGTAAAGTGTGTGCGTGTGTATTGTAATGCCATGCGCTTTGTTATTAGTTAGATAATATCGACCGTTGATTGGGCTGACCTTTGATTTTACACTGATAGGATTCGGAAATATAGTTTTTTTTTTCTCGAAATTGAAAATTGTCAATTTAAACTTTTAATGATATAATAAAAATACGTAATTTTAACTATTATAATTATTATTTTCTTAAGAATTATAAAATTCTTATTGTGTACATTCATATAGGATAGAGAGAGTAATAATAATGTGCAGTGACATCAAATTTTAATGATTAAGTGAGATATGTCAATTTTTAATTAGGTGTGTATGTACAAATTTATTGTTTTGAAATAAAAACAATAATGTATGGAAGCAAATTACAAAAATATGTTGAAAATGTAAATGATCAATTTGTAGATTTGATTTATTGATCCGTAAAATTATCTCTGATTGTCTTTGGATTTGTTGTGATTTAAGAGCCTGTGCAGCTTGTTCTTGGATCGAAGTTGAAGTTCTTCAGTTTGTTGGTAGAGAAAGAGGACATTCGCAACTTAATCTCAATCTCTGATTTTGTTGGATGGAAGAATAAGAGGGTTTGATAGTTTGATCTGTAACGTCTCGAAATTTTTATATAATTTAAAATTTTAAATAAATATATAGAAATAGGAATAAATTTTTCGCAAAATGTTTAAATAAAATTCGGTGGATGGAGAGTGAGAATAGACTTACAAAATTATAAGTTAGGAAAAATAATTAGAATCGAGACTAATTTAACCGAGCGGAAAGGAGTTTACAAAATGAACATCTAATCAAGAACTCACAGGGACGAAACCGTTCAAATCGATGGGTTATAAATATTAGTTGTTCCATTCTCTCTCTACACCTTAACATACGTCCCTCTCTCTTCCATATTTCCTCTCCAAAGCTACAAACCCTAGTGATCATCTCTCCTAGTGAAACTTTGGTGTTCGGGAGTTCCGAAATCGGTTTGTGAACAAATTTCTGTAAGTTTTCTTGTGTGATTTTGTTAAATCACGTTTTTGTTCTTAACCCTAACTTTCTGACTATAAATCTCTTTCGTTTGAGCTCCGATTTGAGCAAATGATAGCTCGTTGGAAAGCTTAACATGTATACTATCTAGTAGTAACCATTTTTTGTGTTAAATCATAAATTAGGTATCCAAAATCCGTGTTTGAAAGCAACCCTATTAAAGTGACGAGTTTGGGTTTCTTGGACCGGAGTTATTGTCCGTGTTCCATTGCTTAGGTAAGTTTCTTTGGGCCATATTGATATTGTTTTGATAGTCAATTTAATTGAGTGTTAGATGATGAGAGAGATTGGAAAAAGGATAGAATTATATTAAAGGTTTTGATAGGAAGTCTTAGGAATTAAGATGTCTAGCATGTGTTGGATCGTAGGAATCGTAAAATTAAACTAAAAGGAACTTGTGAGGAACATTAATGGTGGTTGGTGAAAAAGAGAGAAAAGAATTATACTAACGGTAGGTGAAGAACATTAATGAGAGAGAGAAGAAAGGAAGAGAAATGGGGTCATTTAAGCACGTATGCATATAAACATCATTAATCTTTTGTCTTTGCATAGTTTCATGCACGTGAGGTTAATGAGAATTCATAATTTGTATAATAGGAGGTTCAAATCACGGTGAGAGAGGTTCCCAACCGAGCCGTTAGGCGTTTCTTCTGAGGTAAGCAACACGAATGCAACTTCCTTTATTTGGTATGTGTTTTGTTTGCGAAATGTTTGGATTGAGTGTTACATAATGTGATGATTATGTATGTTGTTGGTATGGTTGGTTATGTTATACCTAATGAGATGATTAGGTATATGACTTATATGGTTGTTGATATGGTGGATTGTGTATAGTGCTGGTGTTGTTAATCATAATGTTGAGCGATCAATTTTGTGTATTGTTTGGATGTTGGTGATAATTGATTATGCTTGTGGTGTTGTGAAAGAGGAAAGTGGGTAAGTTGATTTCTTGTGTGCATATGTTCATTTGCTATGTTAATGTAATTGGTGAAATTATGTTGAACATTCTGATGGTTGAATGTATCTTTGGATGTATAACATGACATGAACATCATTTTGATGCATGATTTGGTTGTATGGACATTGCATTTGACATTCATGCATATTGAGCTTTCAGGAAGCAAAAATGAAAATAAATGATAGCTCGCAGTGAGCATTGAATTGAAGGAGTGGTTATGGCTCTTGGGAGCGTATTTGCGGTTAGTATATATCACATACTATACCGTGACACAGTGGAAAGTCTCGGTACACTTAAAAGCGTTCGGGCGTGCCAGGCCAAGTAAGGGCGTAAAATCTATGGTCCATAATACTTTATAACCACATACTCCCGGCCGACGAGGCCCGTTTGCAAACGTCAAAAGAAATGGCCAATAAAGGGCGTAATTTGAAATCTAGAGTTTAAGATCATGAGTGTTTACATTGAAATGCATTAGAGGTCATGCATTCGAAATCATTATGTTGCATTTAATATGATCACAGGAATATATGCTTGAATGATAAGATTGATTGTTTGAATGAAGGAATGGATACCATGAATGGTATACTTTGGAAATGATGAATTTATTATGTTGTGAAGTGTGGTATGAATTGTGAGTGTGGTGGTAATCATGCCATGTGAATTTGAATGTAAACATTTCTATGTTCTTATGGAGTTTATGAATGAATGCTTGGGAATTTATTAATTGTTCAACGAGATGGTTGTTGATATTTGGCTAAATGAACATAGGTTGATTATATGTAGTTAAATGGGTAGTTAAATGATATATGTTGGTTAAGAAGTGAATTGGGATGCTAATTTATGATATGAAATGTTAGTTATATTGTATTGTTTGGTTTTGAGGTTTGATGCAGGAAGCCAGAGATCCACACTTGGTGGCAGCTAAGTACGTGCAGTCGCTGTGATCACACGTACTTTAACCACGACCACGCGTCTATTTGCACCGGAACTACGTGGTGTGGCAGCGACAACGCGTGGTTGTCAACCACTGCGTGTAGTTCTGGTTGGTCACGCGTGGATCTCTGATTTCTGATCTTTGAGGATGATTATTTATGGATTATGACTTTAAATTGATTCCTGTTTGAGTGTTTGACTATAATGTGATTAACGGGTGATACGATGTGAAATTGATTGTGATGTTGTGTTTAGTATGAATTGAATAAATATGAATAAATTGAAATAGGGAAATGTTGTCCATTTGGTAAGTTTTGTTTACTGAGTCTCACGACTCACTGCGTTTTATGCCTGCCGTGTGGGCAGGGACTTGAGAGGATTTCCTTTTGGCCGAGAAGGGTAGATAAATTTCTTGATTCTGACTCCGACGCCAGAGATCGAAGAACCGAGGTGGGTTGTGCACGAGAATGAACTTTGTTTTATGTCATACATGTATTTGTATTAAACATGACAGTGCATACCTTCTTTTGTTATAGCTATAATTGAAATGAGATTAGATAGATTCCTTTTCTTTCATAACCACAAACATTTTGTACTTCGATTGGTTTTGGAAATTTTCCTTCTCAACTTTGTAAAATTATATTTTAAGCAATGAATGTATATTTTCCTAAATTTGTATCTCTAATTATTATTTACAAAAATTATGATGTCTGAATCTGGGTATCACTTTGTGAGAACTAATATATTAACATAGGGTGGTAGTCGAATTTGGGTGTCACATGATCTCTATAGTCTTTTAAATCCTTGTAGAAAAATAGTGAGGGTGTAAAGACTTGATCTCAGTAGTGCTTCTTTATTAGTGAGAGAAAGTTCATTCGTCAATTCTGCAAAACCTTTATGTTTTCAATCTCCTCTTCCGAAAAATGAAGTATTTCTAGATATTTTTCTATTTTTAAATAATTATTTTAATTAATAATGAAATAAAAATATTTTATGAGTTTATAGCCCACAACGAATTTGAATTCAACATAATTTTAATTAAAAATTTAATGAGTCTGTAATTTTTTATTCCACAGATGTTCCCTCAAAATTTGTTTACATACATAAAATTTTATTAAATATACAAAGTAAAAATTGCCTCAATAATATATATATATATATAAATAATGATGTCACATGTAATGTTTTAAGTGTCATTATTTAAGAATTCTTATCAAGTAATAATACTTTTATTCTTTAGATATTATCAAAACACAATTTGTATTAGATTAGAATTGTCTTAAACATTTCTATAAATAAGACTTTAAGCCTCATTATTTTTCACACTTTAAAGGTGAATCTAAAAAATTCTCTTTTATTTTGAGACAAAACAACACGTTATTTTTTTTCTTTCTCTCTCCTTTTCTTTTCCTACGTTTTTGCTTCTTATTTTCTTATTTTCTTTTTACATTTCTTTTTCTTTTTCTTCTTTTATATTTCTTTTTTTTAATTTCTCTTTTTCACGCCATTCCTTCCTTCCTTTTTTTAATTTTCTTTTGCGATTATTCTTCTTTTTTTCTTTCTTTTATTTTTTCTTTCTTTTTTTCTCCCTTTTTCTCTTTTTTTTTTCTAACAACTTAGGGCCTATTTGGGATTGCTGTTGAAAATTGTTATTGTTGTTATAAAAAATGTTGTTTGCAAAATTATTGTTAGAAAAATCAGATAATTGTTTGATAACATATTATGAAAAATTACTGTTAACCATAAAAATATTTAAAAATTATGATAAAAAATATGTTTTTAAATTATTTAAATGCTAAAAATACAAATTAGAAAGAAAATATTAAAATCAATTTTTTTAAATTTTTAAATAATATTTGTTTTTATTTTAAAAATAATAATTAATATTTAAATTAATTTTTTATCATAAAAATAATTTATTAAAATATATTAAATTTTATAAAAATTAAATTAGAATTGAAAAAAAATTATTTTGTTAAAAAAATAAGAATTATAATTAAAAGCAGGAAACTGCTTTTTGAGAAAGCATTAAATACTAGCTTTTCTAAAAAACAGTTTTTTAGCCAAAAGATCTTTTAACAAAAGTAGCTTTTTAGTTTTACCAAACACCCAAAACTGCTGTTGGTAGCCAAAAGCTGCTGTAGCTTTTGCAAAAAGCATTTCCAAACGCACTCTTAGTTTGTTTGTAATTTTTATACATTGAAACTCTCTTTCTTTTGATTCTTCAATTAAAGCTTCACTACAATAATTCAGGTATTTATCATTCTCCTTCTCAGTATCAAATATTTATATATTCGTCTTGTCAAGATTATTTTGGAGTGTCTAACAAGAATTTGCTTCCCTTCATTACTTGCCTTTGCCAAGATTCACGCTACTTGACTTTGACATCTATACCTTGACTTTGTCAATCTCTCTCTTATCTTTGTCAAGATCCACACCAATCCTTGTCGTATTGTAGTATCTGTGCAGAGTCCAAGTAAATTTTAGATGATAATGCGATCTCTTGGGAAGCCTCTTCACTTAGTGGAATCAAACTCTTCACAACAGGCTATCTCTCAACTTTCAACAAAAACTCCTCTTGTTGTTCTTCCTACTAACGAACTTGTAGTTTCAACATGTACCCCAATTGTTTCTTCTCATGAAGAAGTTTTATCTCTTGAGCTTTCTACATTCCTAAAAGAGTAATGTCATATCACCATCGAATGTGTACTATGGCTTTGTGGACTTTCATTCAAAAACGACTTGATGGAACTTTTGTTGAAGAGGTTGAATCCATATCACAACAAATATATGATGTACTTGGTGGTATTAAGAACCTTGTGGGAGATGACTATGAGATAGTCAAGAAGTTATTCACCAAATATGTTGTTGAAGTGACCAACTTACAATAGATTGAGGCTAGATTTTCTTCTGCTGCTGCCAAGGCTCAAAAGAAAAAATTTGAAGATATTAGCTCATTTCTTGCTCGTTTAAAAGCACGTCAAGCTAAAGTTCATGATGAGACATCCTCTTTAAAAGCAATTTTGGAAATGAAAAAAGAAAATATTAAACTCCTTCTGCAAGGCTCAAAAGAAAAAATTTGAAGATATTAAACTCCTTGTGAAGAAAAGAAAAAACTTATGGAGAAAATTCAAGGTGAAACTGCAAGGCTTGAAAATGAGTTAACTTCCAACCCAGTCTTGCTAACTCCTTCTGCAGAAGAGGTGCAATTTCTTAGAGGAATTACAAAAAATTCCCTTAAGAACTTAGTGGATTTCAAATGGGATATTTAGAGTTCTTTGTTTGTCTCCTTTTTTGTTTATATGAGTTATTTTTTTCTATTTTGCTTTCATTTACAACCAAACTTTCTCCTTTAGTGAATTCCTTCCTTCAATATCATGCTATATTGAATTTTTTTAATGGTGTGATTGAACTTGATTTATATGATATCAAGCTGCCAACGTACCTTATTTTAAAAGGATCAAGTCAAATGTAGTTCATATATTTTTTGTGTGATATGATTGAACTTGATTTATATGATATCAAACTGTCTACGTAACCTTTTTAAAAAGAACAAGTCAAATATAGTTTATACAAACTCAATTTGCATGCATATCACCTAAAAAAATGTGTTTTTTTCATCATTTTATCTTTTTTCATTCTTTGCAATGACATGCACTAGAAATAATGAATTAAGCACCTTCATTAACCAACTGAGAGATGGAAATCAAATCTACATCGGAACGGAAAGCCCTCCCACCACCCTACACAGATGGAATCAACGTACCTTCTTTCGATTCGTACGAATGTGAATTATCGGCCGTTGATTGTGTTGACCCTTGATTTTACCCTTTAAGATTTGGAAATACAGTTTTTTTTCTCTAAATTAAAAAATATCACATTAAAATGTTTAAAAAATAATAAAATAATAATTTAATTAATTTTAATCAATATAATTATTATTTTAAAAAATAGTAAATTTATTATTGTACTTATTTACATAGAACGGAAGACACAGTGTAAACATGTAGAAACAACAAATTTTAATGTTATTTTAATTCTATTGAAAATTACAGTTACAATACAAGAATTAAAAAAGTAAACCTAGGAAAGGAAACTACTTTATGATAAAATCAACTGCTTCGTTTTTGACGATCATACAAAGACTGGAATGGCAATTCCCATCCATCTCCCATGGTTTCAAGCCACTGAGGTAGCAGACCATTAAAATTAGCTCGAATATGAATGTCCTCCCACAAACTCATCCACAGGGACTGCATAGGGCGAGTTCCAATCCGCATCGAAAATTGCTTCAAGTTGTGAAACAATGGCGGGATTATATGTCCCAAAACTCACACCAGCTGTAGTGTAGAAATAATCCCACACAAGGTTGCTTGTCCCAACATGAGCTCTCACATCACTAACTGCATATTTTCCGTGGTTAACCCTGGTGTAGCCAGGGTACATGTTCCCTGTCCTAGTCCCTTTGCTAATTGCTGGACCGGTCAGGTTGTAACCTGGAACTATGTAGTATTTGATCTCAACTTTACCGCCGCAGTGGTTGTACTTGGAAGATGAGCACAGAACATTAGAATATAGAAGAGATTTCAAATATTGATCAGTATTGTTGATAAAATGGGCCCAGTATGCTACCAGGATCTTCACTGTTGCATTCTTTGAGAAAACAACCTATACTATCAGAAACAAAGTAAACAGAAACCTTAGCATAAACATGCTTACATGAATAGTTAACGCCATTCATTTATCAACTCTGGAATTTAATTGCTTATACAATTATTGTGCAAGTACCATCAGCAGCGTGCTGAGAGGCATGGAAAAGTATATGCTAATGATAAAATATGCAGATCGAAGAGGTGATGAATGGTGCTCAGAAGAGTTAAGAAAGAACCCAATTACCTCTGATATTGCGGACGAAAGGGATGACCAGTAAACTGTTTGCTTCATGTACTGAGACTGCCCTAGCCAATCCATTGTATTGATCCTGACTGACCCTCCAATTCTAACAGATTTAATTGTATCAACCCATGCTTGTTCATCTGCTTGATACCTGCCAAAGGACAGCTGCTAGCCAAATTTAGCATCAAGCGGGACGACAAATGCACAGGAACATTTGTTGCATTTTTCTCTCTCCAAATTTAGGTACTTAAGACAAAATAAATATTCAGGGCTGATTTTCTCTCCGAAACATTTCAAGAAAATATTGTCGGGCTAAAAACATGAATAAGCATACTTCCTGGATTACTTAGATAAATGCGAATCAATATGATTTCAATAGAGCTAAATGTTTGTTGACATCTCCAAAATAATTTCAGGAATTCTCAGGCTCATCAATTTTTTATTGGAGAAAGATGCGTTTGTTGGAGGGCTTTCATTGAATCTAACTCATCAAATTTTGCTTCCATGCATAGGAAACAGTTGAGATCATTAAGAATAATCATTCTGAAAGCAGGCATGATTCTTCACCACAGAATAGACAAATAATTAGAAGATACTAAATTTCATTTCTGCATAAATTTACCCTGTTTGCCTTTAGAGCTCTTCACCATGAAAATGATCGGTTTATGAAATATCATGTCACTGTTACAAAAGAGACTAGATGGATATTTGCATTATGTTATGTAATACCAGCATCTGAAGATTCTAAACCATGACAACACTTATTATACAATTACCTCAGGAGGAGCAAAGGATAAATAACTCAGTTGGGGATCGATATTTGAATAACCGACTCCAGGAGTTTCGATTGAAATATTGAACATATGTGGGTCTAACAATGTAGGATAGCCTCCGACATGGGACACCTCCACGTAATGAGGAAGAGGAGACCTGCAATGGCATGGGCATTATACTATGTTGATCGCAAAATGCTAAATCTTTTTTCACGTTCTATTCTTTAATCAATAATGACACCGGAAGAACTTAAATATCCATGTATGTGCACAAGCAAAAGGTTTCCAAAGATCCCAAAACAGTTAAAATAGCATCAATGACTGACTTCATAAAGAACAAGAACAAAACATACTCCCCGCTTATAAAACAAAGGCACTTAATTAACCAAAAAAAAAAAAACAAAGGCACTTAAAACTCCTAAATGAATTCAACTGCTCACATTAAACATCAAATCCTATACTTCCATGGTGACAAAAGTTCGAACTTTCACACACAAAGATTGGGACCAAACAATGTGCCTTTTGAAATGGTAAATAAGATGAGCAAGACGCATAGAAAGCCATCAATATACCTGCACCTCTCTTTCCTCTCAATGAAATGCGACCAGCAGGGAACTGTTCTATTAACCTGCCACTGTTGATCCACTATTGTTCTTGTATAATCCGAAGCATTAAGAGAACCAAGTTTCCACAGGTTCTCAAAGTACACCTCAACCTTTTTTGCTATATCAGGACAACCAATGAGATAAACTCCAACTTCCTTAACCTGCAACATACTTCAAAATAAACAAAGCGTCAAAAACATACAATAAATAAATCATTCTACAAAGTTAAAATAACACGATTAGAAGATTCAAAATACAACCTGAGTGAGAGACTTCCAATCATTATTAGCAGATCCAATATACACATCTCGTTGATCAGATATCCAAACTTTAGCATGCACAATGCCTGATCCCCACCACTGGCCCAACAACAATGTTACGTTCTCCACATTAGGCCTTCCTAATGCAATCTCAGACGGTTCCTTTGTAAAGTCAGGATATACTCCTGAATGCTGCAACAGTCTTAGAAAAAAATATAAATTCTCAAAATGCCACATTCACGAAATAGTTGTTTAAATTAAGCATACTAAATTCCCATAATTTACAAAACATAAAACAAGTTTAAAGCAAAAAAGTCAAGCGAAACAAAAGCATAAGATTGAGCAGAGAAGTACCTAACGTTGACTCGGCGATCAGCAGCGTCAACAATAGCATTGTAAACGGCCAATCCATTGGAGGCACCGAATCGATCCATCTCCTCTTTAGAATAACCGTAATCGCCGGAACGATAATCTTCCGGCGACGCGACTAACTGCCAGTACTGAGCCATCACATCTAACCGCCTCGTCGCATTTCCCGCCAACCACACCAACACATCTCCTGTAACCGTAAACGCTTTTTAATCATTGAGTCATTCAAGTAACAAATTACGGAAAAGGACAGAGAGAGTTACCAGTGGAGAGAACACCGGGGACGGCAGAGAGGTGAGGCATGTCTTTGGGGATGGATTGGACGAGGTAGGATTTGCATTGCAGAGATGAAACGACGGCGTTCGGTAGGAGAATGAGGAGTACAAGGGGGAATGAGAGTGCGTTTTGGTGAAGGTGTTTCATTGCGGATGATGATGATTGGTGAGTGCGAAATTGGTTTTCAGTAGACGCAAAAGTCAACTTGCTGACCTTGTTGAAATAAAATCCAATGAAAGATGCATAATTGGTGGTTGATTGAGGTTTTCTCCAAAAGTAGAAAAGGAAATTTGAAATTTAGCTCCTCAAATGGTGCATTGCATTGATTGCACGCAAATGCTATGAGAGTTGCAGGCCGACGCCAGCTTTCTAGGACGAACAAATGACATGTTCTGTCACCCTAAAATGCTTTTTTTTTGTTTCTCATTTGAATTAAAATTCTTCTTATTTTAATATATTTGACAAACGTTTTCTATAAATATTACCTTTATTTAAACATACTCAAGAAGTCTTTTGCTCTTACACGCTCATCTTTTTTCTGTCGAAACGCTTAAACCTTGTAGAGCAATACAAGCTTTTTCTCTAACAAATCCACTTCCAGATTCTAAAATCCTCAACAAATGATTCAACAACAGCAATTCCTCCGTAACTAAAACATGTCTTTCCTCGTCTCCTTCCACTAATGTCTGGTATTCAGATCTACAAAACTAATCTAGAAGAGGGTTACATTATCATCACTTCCAGCGATGGTCTTTTCGACAATATTTATGACAAAGAACTAGTTTCAATTGCCTCCAATTCTCTGCAATCTGGTTCTGAACCTCAGGTAACATCCTGCAATGTTATCGTCCACATGTTTACAACTTAGAAATTCCTTACAATGTTGATGTAACATCCTGCATTGCATAAAAACATCTGATAGAATGTCTTGCTCGGCTGTTTTGTTTTCGTTATGTTTCTGTTTGTTTTGATGACATTTGGCTATCATCTCATGCTTCAGGAGATGTCAGAACTACTGGCTACAACAGCGCTGGAAGTGGCACATACGACGTCGGCAAGGACTCCATTCGGCGATGCGGCCCAAGCAGCTGGATATGTCGGATACAGTGGTGGCAAGCTCGATGATGTTGCTGTTATTGTATCTCTGGTGAAGAACAGGTCAAGTTGCAAGTGAGGATTCAGTTGGTGATGGGAAGGCACTGTGGATTTAAACTTTGCTGACAATGTCCAAACCTATTTGTAGTTTGTACCATATACAATTGTATCCATCGTTAGTGTTAGATTCTTGCTTTAATTTGCAAATTTATATATCGTGCTGGTTTTGATTTCATTCATGAGTGGCTTTGTATTTTAAAATTAGGATTTTAGTGTTTGGACTTTTGTTAATTTGTTGTCATCTTTGTAGTTAGTTTTTTGTCAACTTTTGGTCGACTTTGTTCGTGCATTCAATTTGATGGATTTTGACGGCGATAGGTATTATTGATTTGAGAATTAGGGTTTGACCATTTATTTTTTTAATTTTTTGTTTAACGTTTTGTCAACTTGTTGTCATCTTTTATTTTTTACCACAAGTTGACCATGAGGTGACAATTCAAAGAAAAAATGTAAAAAAGCTTAGATGTGGCAATATAGGGAATAGAATCATTAAAGATGGTATTCTTAGGATTTCTTTCCTAAGATGACATATATGGAAGATGGTACTTTAAAAATAGCATATGTGTAAATTGACCTTCCAGGACTGACTTGCTGAGCATGAGATTTTTTTTTCTGGACATCTCAGACTAATCCTCATTCGAGCTTTAGGTGTGAGGTCGTGAGTCTCGCATAGGAGATACGAAGGTAAGGGAATAGAACAATGAAAGTGAAGGATAAACGAAACTCTATTAGCCCCTTGGTAGTGAGAATATGCGAGATGAAAGTGGATTCTAAATTGCGAGAAAGAAAAAGTAAAGGGTCACCGAGAGTGTGCAAAAGCGTGGGAAGATCCTCAAAGCGACTCGAAGAGAAAAGAACCCACGAGAATTCACACATGCGAGCAATATGACATGGACTCGAAGGATTGAACTTTCTGAATAAGGAGAATGTGGAAGCGCGAATAGTTATTTAGAGCGGTTGTAAGATTTTCAAATAAATAACTGATCCTCCACGTGTAACATGTAACGTTCTAGAAATTGTAGGAATTTAAATAAATGAAAAAGAACTTAAAATGGGATCGAATTGGATCATTTTAAGAAGAGTAGAAAATTCTGCAGGAAATTGCAATGAGCATAGTCATAAGCATGCCCTGTGCTCATGTATGCTGAAGAGTACGACCTCGTGCTCATACTGAAAAATCACACCCTCGTGTCGAATTAATTGCAGAACGAGATTGTGCACGATTGAATAGAAGCACGTGTTGAGAATGCACGACACGACCATCAGCACGACCCGTGCCTTAGGCCGTGTCTGCTGGGTTTAATCGAACAGAATCGGTTCTGATGGATTCACTTGTAAACAGAGCAAAGGAAGCACACAGGTGAATCAAGAAACCCTAAACTTTGCCCCAGCAACTTAAATCAGTAAAAAATGACATCTTTCTTGCAAGAAATCAAGCTCCAGTTCATTTAAGATAAGCTTTTCGCTTGATTTTGACTATAAGAAGGAGTTTAATAGTGCTGTGTAACGGCCCGAAATTTTGCAAAAATTTCGTAATTAATTAAAATATTAAAATAATATACGAAGAAAATACAGGAAAATTTTTTGCAAATTATTTAAAATAAATAATTGGAAGGAATTAATTGAAATTATGATGAGGGAGATTAAGAAAAATTTAGAAAGATTATGAATTTCGAAAATTACTAAATTCAGAATTTATTTTGGGTCGAGCTAAAATAGATTACGAAACAAAGTAAACCCAAGACGTAAAAATGAATTTCTTTTATCCTCCACTAACCCCACTTTCCCGAAAAACACTCCACCTCTCCCCACAAACCGTCTCTTTCTCCTTCATTTCCTCTCCTCCTTTCTTTTCCTTCCTTCTTCTTCCTCCTCCCTCTCCTCCACCAAAAATCTTCCTCCTCCATCAAACACCACAACGAATCTGTAGCTTGGGATGATCGGAAAATTGATTGTTGAGTTGATTTAAGGTAAGATCTTTCCATTCCTGTTTTTGTTTCAAGTTTAATTTTAAAACCTATAAATTTCTCATTTTAGCTCTGATTTGAGCAAATGAGGGCTCGTTAGAAAGCTTAAGATGTATACTATCCATTTTCATTTATGGTTGGTGTTAAAATCATGATTTAGGTACTTGAAATCACAGAGAAAAGGGTTGTATGAATAGTGACGAACTCAGAGTTTTTCGAAATTGGATGTCATTCGTGCGTTCGTCACTTAGGTAAGACTATTTAATGTAAATTATTAGTGTTTTAAGTATTGGATTGATTGGATAATTCCATATTAGAGAATTTGAATAAAATGTTAAGGAATTGTTTGGGGTTTGAAAGAGGAAATTGTGGATTTTGTGAAATGGAAGTGTTTGGGGGATGATTATCATATAATCATACCTAAATAAACTTGATTAGAGAATTAATGAAGGTTAGAAT
>CANYCX014577535.1:0-13610 GCA_948193385.1 Breynia disticha f. nivosa | reverse complement strand
GAATCGAACAATATTTACCGCTAGATGGTGTTATGATTTAAAATATGTCTAAAATATTTAAATTCTGTAGTTTTATAAAATCTAGCTCAAATTTACAAGATGTAATGATTTTTTGTTAAATATTATGTATTTAGAAGTTTAAGGGGTTGAAATGATACAAAATATGTTGTTTTTACCAAACTAACGGAAAAAACTAACGGTGTTAGCTTTTGTATTTAAATACAACGATTTTAGAAGTTGAAGGGGCTGAGAGGATATAAAACTGGTTGAGGGGGCTAGAGGAATGATGAGTATAAGTTCAGAGGGCTAATTATGGGTTTAGCCGGAGAATCTACGTACCAGCCTGGTCATATATGCAGATTTGTAGCTAAGAAAGTTAGTAGCTGGAATAGAGTTGTCCAAACATGTTCATATATCTAGCATTGCTCATGGGATTCTCATATTTCCGACTCGATTTAAAGGCTTGTTCCGATAGAATTGGTATAAAAAAAAATTCAGACTTTGATTCTTTCCGTAATATTTCATCTTATAATTTTTATTTTATGTGACGGTTCTGGAAATTAAGTAATATCTGTTTTCAAAACTATCTCATCCCATTCTGTTCAGCCTCATCCCGAATAACCGAATATATATATATATAATTTTTTATCTTATAAATTTATGTCTATTTGATTAATCTTATTTATTTTCATAATTTTCAGATATTAATAAAGATAATAAAAAGAATATTTTGAATTTTAATTATAATTAATAGAAAGGAAAATGATTACAAATTATTGTAATTTTGGTACTAAATTTTTTTATTTTTTTTGTCGATTTGTGTTATTTATAATGAATTTTCTTTGTTAAATTTTATGATGATGATATTTATCTTGTTATTCTTGTGAAAAATTAACTCATTTTTAAAACATCTTCGAAATCAGTCTCGTCCCAGAACCTATTTCTCCGTCCCAAAATCTCCGATATTTGTCCCGTTCCAAAATTTAAGGACGGAACAAAATGAAGATTTTCAACCTACGAGATGATTCTGGATCTTTAAAAATAAAATCTCTGAACCATGAGACGAGGCTGGAGATTTGTTATCCACATCCCGTCTCGTTCGAAAATTTTAGGACGGCCGGGATGAAAATTTTCAACCTATGGGATGAGTCTGCATCTTCAAAAATAAAATCCCTGAACCATAGGACGAAACTGAAGATTTGTGATTTTGTCCCGTCCCGTTTCATAAGCACCCCTACATATATCGTATAAATGTCTTGTTAACTTATTATTATGACATGTTTTCATATGAGAAAATTTGTATGTTGAATTATCCATTTAGAAGTTGAGTTTGTTGCTCAGTTTGTTTCCTAACAAAATACTTTCCTTACAAAAATATTTTTTTTATATAAAATTTAAGTTTTTGAATTTTATTTTTAAAAACATATTTTTTAGTATTTTATATTTAAATATTTAAAAATATAATAAAAATATAATTTTATATTTTAAATAAAAAAATATTTTTAAAAAATAAATTTGAAATAATTATTAATTATTTTTTAAAATTATAATTTTGTTAACTTATTTTCTATTAATATTAAATATGAAAATTAAAAAATATATTTTTACAAAACTGAATTCCTTGAAGCAAACGGAGCCTATGTATCATAAAATACAAAACAAGAAAATTAAAATTGTATTTTTTTCTTTTTCAGATTTCAGAAAAAAGTAGAGTAGAAACTATGAGAAAATATTAGGAGAGATTAATCACAAAGATGATGCCATTACAATCAATTTTTGTTTCCGCTAATTCTCTAGTTTTATATCAATCAGACTCCAATATATCTTTATTCTTTTGCTCAACTTTCATGTCAAAATTGGCAAGATCACACAGCATTATTGACTCCAGTAATGGCTCCGAAAGATCAACTCTTCTTGTCGACAATTCCTGATAAACTTGCTGCATATTTGGCCGACGCTTTGGATCCGAATTGATACATCTCAACGCCATTTTCGTGATTCTTACTATTTCATCTCCGATTTCCGGGTTAGGACTCGGCAGTCGCTTGTCCAGCAGATCTTTCAGCAGCATGTTTCGCGCATTAAACTGCGGCGAACCTGTTGTTGCCGATGATGATGACGACGACGGTGACAATGAAGCCGATAACAAGCTTATTAGTTCACCAGGATGATGCCCCATAACTATTTCGATTGTCACCACTCCAAAGCTGTAGACATCACATTTCTCTGTTGGTTTCATCGTGTAAGCAAGCTCTGCATTTATAACCAACAAGCATTTGTAGATTATGTCGGAAATGTATTCCACATCATAGAAATAGAAGAATAACAAGTGTTTTATAGTAATGTGGGTTGTAAGTTTTATACAAGTCAATGTTTTGTATTAGACGTAGCATCAGTAGTATTTTGGTGGATCAGGATTCATATTAATTACCTGGTGCAATGTATCCATATGTGCCTGCAAGTCCTGTGAGATTAGAAGAATCAAGCTTTACGAGTCTCGCTGTACCGAAATCCGAAATTCGAGCTTCATACTTGAGATCAACCAGAATGTTATTGCTGGAAATGTCGCGATGAATTATCGGAGGGGTGCAACCATGGTGCATGTAAAAGAGAGCATTAACAACTCCTTTAACAATGTTAATTCTTCTAGACCAATCCAACTCTTTTGCCTGTTCCAAATTTCCAAGAATGTTACCTAAACTTCCTCTCTCTAAATACTCATAAACCAAGAACGATTGTTGCGCATGAGAGCAGAAACCGTGAAGCCTGACAATGTTTCTGTGCCGAATTTTCGTCAGACATCTGATCTCTCTTTCGAATATTTTCCGATCTTCCAGCTTGTTGCACTGCACTGGATGAAGCCTCTTTACTGCCACAACTTGACCTGTTGATAAGCTGGCTTTAAAGACACTTCCATGACCACCCTTTCCGATCATGTACTTGGAATTGAAGCCTTCAGTTGATTCTTTAATGTCTTGATACACCACTTTTCCATCATAGCCCCAGACTGCAAATAAATTTATCTGCTGCGAATCTCGCAGATTTTTGCCCATTCTGCTCCTCAGATTCTCTCTTCTTATGATACAGCATAAGCCGATCATCACAGTAATAAAAAATGAACCACCTGAGATGGGTGCAACAATCATTAGTAGTAAATTACTGTGTTTCTTTTTGTTTAATGGAGCAAGACAGATTTTCAGGCCAGTGTTGTTGCCACACAGGGCTTTGTTGTGGGCAAATGCTTCCGAAGGCGCTTCTTCAAAGGCTTTATTGTCAGGAATTGAACCTTCTAACTCATTGTTAGACAAATCAAATTGTCTCAAACTCAGCATTCTGTCAAAATTGGATGGAATAGAACCTGTCAGTTGATTGTGGGAAAGATCCAATATTTCCAATTTGATTAAGCTCCCAAGCTGCCATGGAATTTCCCCGGACAGTTGATTTCTACTGAGATCTAACAGAACTTGCAGGGAGTCTAATTTCCCAAGTTCAACAGGAATGCTACCATGAAAATTATTGTTGCTCAAATTCAAGTACAACATTTTTGGGCAATCACCAAGTTGCCTCGGTATTGTGCCAGTTAGATTGTTCGCCCCAAGATCAAGATATGCAAGATCAGGCAATGTTTCAAACATTCGTGAAGGGATGTCACCAGAAAGCTTATTATTGCTCAGGGTCAGATTGAACAATGACTTAAGCTTCCCCAACTCACTTGGAATCGAACCTTCAAGATTATTTGAAGAAAGGTCCAGAAAATGCAGAAGTGAAGACTCACCAAGTTGTGGTGGTATTGCACCAGTGATATTATTGTCAGAAATTTTCAAACTCGTCAGGAGTTTGCATTTTCCCCAGTTTGGTGATACCTCTCCTCGAAAGCTATTATAGCTTAAATCAATATAATCAAGCAAGGGATACGTACCAAAATCTTCGGATATGTTCCCAACAAGATAGTTCCTATCAAGGCGAAGCCGCGTTAAGCTCGTGCAGTTCTTTAAGCCTTCAGGAACTGTACCGGTGAACCGGTTGTTGCTTGCACAGAAATCCTGAAGGATTCCACCATGACAAATGTTTTCTGGCAACAAGCCAGAAATGGTATTATTTGACAAGAAGAATAATGTCAAATTTGTCAGCTTATTGATCTCAACAGGTAATGTACCAGATAACTGGTTTCCATAGAGTGACAGGACATTTAGACCTATTAGATCACCTATAGAAGCAGGGATTGGTCCAGTCAAGTTGCTCAGATTCAACCGAAGCTCTTTCAGAGACTTCAGGTTTCCAAGCTGAGGTGGAATTGAGCCATATAATCGATTATTTGCTAGGTTCAGGACTGAAAGATTGGTTAAGTTACCAATACTGACTGGAATAGTCCCTACAAGGAGGTTGTTTGAGAAGCTCAGGACAACAAGTCCTGTGATGTTTCCAACCACTTGAGGAACATAACCGGTGAACTGATTGTAACCCAGGTTAAGAAGAGTTAGCCTGGAGAGGACACCGATCCGCGACGGGATGTTTCCGGTAAGCGAATTCCGATGGAGATCAAGAGACGAAAGATTAGGCAAGGACGAGAAATTGAAGGCATAAAGTGTACCTTCCAAGTCGGCATTTGTCAGGTTTATCCTGACGACACTTCCATCAATATTGCAGCCAATACCAAGCCATGAACACGGACTGGTTTTGCTTACATTTTCAGAAACAAGTGTCCAAGACGAGAGGACAGTTTGAGATTGGAAATCAAGACTCGTTTTCCATCTGAGTAGTGCTTCAACTTCTTGAGCAGAAGCACCAGAAATAACAAAAAGCTGAGAGGAAATCAAAGAGATAACAAGCAAGGGAAGATGATAAACGAAAGGATTAATCAACATGGCTTTTGAACACCAAAATCAGAGCAAGAAAAGTTATGTGAAGAGGGTTTAAGTTGTGATAGATCCACATAATATTTAATGCAAATCATACAGTTGTGTCACTTTCAAGAATCAGATGGGGTTTACTCAAGTCTTTTTCATGGGTCATATTGAATGAGTCTATTTCCACCATGGCTCAGATTTCAAATCAAAAAACTATTTTTTAATAGAAAAACGGACCATTGAATACGTATTGAACTGTGATGAATTTGACTGAGATTTTATAATCTAGCTCTGGTCCAATACTTCCTTGTGGTTGTGAGCTTCCCTGGAATTGAAGTATCTGCCAAAGAAGCCGCAAAGAGTGACATTAACAAAGAAAGTTATATGAAGTAGCCTTTTAAATAATGTTTGATAATATTGATGAAATGCAGGGTTAAGGAAGTCAATGGTTGCATTGACTTGCAAATGCCCACTTATCCTGCACCCGTTGATTACTCATTAATGTAATTATTTTGTAGTAAATACCTCTGTAAGTATTAGCTCATCGTACATTGCTGACGTCAGGAGCGGATTACGTCGTAAATTGGGAAGCAGGCGTTGAATATGGAGTGGTTTCTTTTTTAATGCAGAGAAGATGAAATGGGAATTGTGTTGTAGGAGAATTGAGATTGAAATTATGAAAGCGGAGATTGCCAGACAGACACTCCCATCTCATTTCTCGACTACCTTAACCGGATACCATTCCATTTACATAATTCATCCACATTTACTATAATTCAAATAGTTTCTAAAAATTAAATTTCTAAAAAATAAATTACTGAAAAAATATATAATTTTTGTGTTAACATAAAAATATACTTCTTGAAAAATAAAATAATTTCATTGTATACACTTCCTAAGAAGTAAAATAATTATAGTACTCTTGACAAAAAAAATAGTATTATAATAATTTAAAATTTATGTATTTTTAAAAAAATGAAAAGGTATAATATTACAAAAATTTATGCATAAATTTTTATTAGAAATATACTCTCTCTCTCATAAAAATAGACACAGTTTGACTTTTATAATTTTTAAAAAATTAGTAGTTGTGGTAGTTAAGGTTAGTTAAATTATGTATTATTACTATTATATCCTTAAAAATTTTTATTGGAAAAGACCACCATTAAAAAATTTATTTCATAAATCAGGATAAGAATGTCAATATATTTATTATAAATGAATTTAAAAAGGCCTATTTATTAGAACACTATATATAGAAAGTCTACTTATCTTTAAGGGACACGGAGAAATATTTAATAAAAATGATAATTTTAAACAAATATTTTATTTTAATATCAAATTATTATTTTAATATTTAATTTTTAAAATTTTAAAATCCATTATACTGAAAGAGGCACAAGACGGAGGAAATCCCCAAAAGCCACAGCAAGCAAAAGATCTTTTTCACCCCATTCGTCTTCCAAAAAAGAAAGCAAATATAGAGAGTAGAATACCAAAAATTTAACTACCCGCGGGTACCCGCCCCGTATAAACTTAACCGAACCCGATTTAAATGGGTTTGGGACGGGTATGGGTATTTAAAATCATACCCGTCGCGGGTTCGAATCGGGTATGGGTTTATCCCTCTGGGTACCCGGAACCCGAACCCGCTTATATAATCGGGTTCGGATAACGGATACCCGCGTATACTCGCCCCATAAATCCCATTTAAATATAAAAATGGCAGACATGTGACTTGAAACTACGTCCTTTCCTTCATAAAGACCTACAATACCAATGAACCATTTACAATTCTTGTAAATTTAAGATATTATATTATATATATAAAATGGAGAATAACAATTAACCCTAATTCTAAATCTATACCCACACACGTTCCATTTCATCAAAATCAATCGTTCTAATTTTCTGCTCTTCACTTTTCGGCTCCACTTCCTCTTCAAGTCGATGAACTCCTCTAATTGACACCGACCCGATTCAAGTCCACAAACTCCAACGTCAAGGTTCTTTTATATTTTCTTTTTAAGTCCACAAGCTTGTCGACTTTCTCAGAGAGATACAGGTATAGTTTTTGTTGTTTGTTTTGGCTTTTGTTCTGGGTTTTGAATATTGTTTGTTTTCTGTTTTGTGCTACTTTCTTTTGTTCTCAATTGATCACTCCCCAGAAATCCTAATTCTAAATGTAAACGGGTTGGATTTCTTAAACTTTTGTTCTGGGTTTTGATTATAGAAATTGGTGTTTGGGTTTGAGAGAAGATTAAGGTCAAAGAAGTGAAAAAGTAGAATTTTTGCTATTTTTATTAATTTTAAATGTGAACGAGTATTTAAACGGATAATAAATACCCGAAGGTAAAACTATTAGGGTATAAGACGGGTACGGGTATCATCTAAACGGGTTTGGAACGGGTTCGAGTCGTTTATATGCTAAACGGGTTCGGATTCGGGTTTTGCTTTTTTCGCGGGTACCCGACCCGCTGCCATCCCTAATTACAACCTTTAAGAAATTGAACGACAGTGAAATTTACTGACACAACAATAATTCTTGTCCAAGACTTTCTTACACGAATAAAGCATTTCAATCAGCTCTAAAGAGGATAATGCTAGTGATCAACAACAATCAAGGCAGCTTTTGTTCTTACACCAACCAGTAGACATGACATGATTGTAGCAAGAAAACATAACTGACAAAAATAATTGATAAATGATACGGTACAAGTTAAATGGAAGTCTTGTTTCATCTTAGGAAAATAAGTTGATCCAACAAACCAAAGCAGATTTTTTGGAATTAACCATAAACCAGCAACACAACTATGCAGCCATCAATACAAAAACAGCAGTATTGTACAATCAAAAGCAATACCAACACCATCACGAAGGGTAGCAAGCCAGCAACAGCCTGGTACAGTTGATTATTCTCTAGAATTAGGCACAAGTTTTTCACGAACCCACGAATATCAAACAACAGAACAGCCATCAGCTACAACTTCACAGCTACAGTCAGATACTTGTACTCTACTCACTACATTAAGCAAAATTAGTAAAATTTCATGTCAATTGTATAAAGTCTAATGAATACCCCAAACAAAATACTCTAACAGTGACAAGTTACCCTGTACGGTTCCTGCCGCAGCAAATTCACAGCAGCTTATTATGTTTCGTCTACGTATCAGCAAAGAGAACTATCATGTAAGCTATCAATCTCATCTGCAGCATCAGCTACAAGTAAACTGGTTCAATTTTGAGACCACCTTTAATACCATCGCAGCAACCACCAATCCAAACCAAATTGAGGAAAATTTCCAAGATGAACAAGGATCGTAAGATCATAAGGTTAAGCATTGTAACCTAAATTATGTGTTTCAAAAACTAAAGATATACTCTCTTACCATTCACCAAAATATATAGGAATTTCACAATCACGATCATCATCCATCTACTTTCTACAACAGCATCGGCAACAATAATCCACAAAATCAACACCTTCCTCATCTTGCCCAAGTCAATCTTTTTCCCCGGAACAAAACTATAACACCCAATAAAGGATTTATGATATTAAAGACAAATGAAACCAGAGACTTAATTACCATGCATTTTCTAAACAGTCCAACTCCCAACCACCCAAGCAAACCACATGGGTCAAAAACATTTAAGATGAAAATATAGGAAATCCAGATAAGATTAGCTTAAGTTCAAACTAGAAACCTTTCAAGGAAAATAGAGTAGCAGCCTACAATTACTAAGTTCATAATACTGCAAATTGACACAGCTAAACAAAGTATAGTAAGTTCAACGAAAAATATTAAAGCACCAGATAAATCCAACCCTACCAAAAGTAGAACTTAAATTTATAGCCAGGACATACATGACCGTAAAAAGTCAACAGCAACATGGCCACAAGGCATTGATCACAAGTCTACAAAACCCTCACTGATTGCACTTCACTCCTGCACAAAAAAGGAAAAAAAAAGAACCAGAAAATGATGAGTAATTCTGTCTGTGCACAGATATCATACGGTCAGGTACACCAACTCACCTCAGGATCTGAATTTCGTGGGGATGCGCTTCGAGATACAGCAGGTCGTCGTGGAGATGGGCTTCGAGATACAGCAGGTCGACCACGGGGTGAAGCACTTCGAGGGGTTGGGGACCGTCCATCTCGACTGCGCCTGTCAGGACTTTGAGCTTTTGAGGGAGAAGTTTTACGTGGAGAAGAGATCCTTCGAGGACTCAAACTACGACGAGGAGGGGAAGCACTGTAATACATAATCATTACAAAATCACAACAAAAGCCACACCAAGGGGAAAAATCAATAGAGATAAGTCAGCGAAGGCATAAACCTATCAACGGATCGACTACTACTCCGACGCTCATCATCATAACGACCTCTGCCTCGTCCTCTACGGTAGTCAGGACTTGCACTCCGACTTCTGCTTCTTCGATGATAATCACGGTCCCTTCGACGATACCTATCGCGGTCATAACTCCTGCTACGGCTTCTTCTCCTGTAATCCCTGTCTCTGTAGTCATCTCGGTGCCTGAAAGTAGACGCAAGCATCACATCAAGAGAAAAAATACCACTAAAATCACTACTAAAATTGCAAATTGGAGTGTAAATCTGTAACACAACAAACGAACATTTATGTTTCTACCCAAAGAAAATTCCGCACCAAAATTTCAACTAAAACCAATATGTATACCTCCAAAGTTACCTTTGTAAAGGTAAAGCACTCAAATCTAAGACAAATTTCTAGCAAATGCAAGAAAATTTTCCTTTAAAAAAGAAAAAAACGACGACATCAAATAAGTGTGAATCAACAAAAAGTGGCCATACATTGGGAACATGTAGGTCTTGGTTAGGATTAGCTAACCGTAGGCTCCTCTATATACATTAAGATTAAGAACTAATTAGAAGTATAAGGATGAATTTCACCGCATTCTACAAGAGAACAAACCAGGAACTCGAACAAGCACAAATGATGAAAATTAATTTAGAAAAAAAATAATAATATTACTCCAAAGAATTACTCAATAATAAATAGGCAAAGATTTTTAACACCTGGAGGCTAAAAACAGCAATCATGACTGTAAATAAACTTGCAATGCGTCCAAATATCCCAAAAACATAAAATAAACATACAAAAAAACATAATATGCTCCAAGTCAAGAAAGGTTACAAGATTTTCAAGGAAAGAAAACACTTCTTAGTTCTTTCTCTTGAAATCACATGCAAATCTCAATAAGAATACAAAAAAAATCTCTACCTTCTGCGAGGACTGTGACTTCCTGACCTGTTTCTTGATCTGGGAACAGGTTCCATAATTTTTCCTTTATGACTGACAAAACAAAACGCAATGCATTCAACTCAACAAGTGATTCTACAAATATAAAACACCCATCAAGCACATCAATTTCACATTGCGACAGAACATACATTCTCTCAGCATTTGGCCCGTACTTAGCGAACTGAACAGTTATCTCACGACCATCAACAACTTTTCCTGCCAAGTACCAAATATCAACGCAAACACAACACATACAAAATAATAATTACAATGGCGAAAGAACAATACAGAACAACTGAAATAAAGGGAAAAAATAAACACCATCAAGCCTATCCACGGCCTTTTGTGCCTCATCAGCATACTTGTAACGCACAAAAGCAAACCCTCTCGAATCTCCACTCCTAATACCACACAAAAAAACAATAATACAGAACTTCAATAAATTATAACCACTCCATTCAAGAAAATCTGGAAATAGGTTTGATAGGAAAAAAGAAAGAAAATGAAGGACATAAAAAACTACTAATCAATTCAGTCGACCAAAGAAAAGTAATAAAAGGCATTAAAGGAGGAGAAAAGGAACCTTCTATCTTTGGGAATGAAAATGTCAACGACCTTGCCGTACTTGTCGAAAAGAGGGAACAAATCGTCAGCGGTTGTCCCTGCTCATAAGAAAAATTGTCAAAACGCGAAAATATGAAATTCGAAAAAGAAAAATAGATTGACAAAGCACGTACGGAAGGTGATGTTGAGGACGAGGAGAGAGTATGTATCAGAGATGTCAGGCGGGCCAGAACGACCGAAATGAGACATAGCTGGCTTGGTGTGAAGGTGGAGAGAGTTTGGGGGTTAGGGTTTTGTTTTAGGATAAGAAAGAATTTGCGTTTATTTCGGCGCATCATTCTTTCTAAGAATTATTATATTAATACTAATTTTTTTAATTACAATACAAATAAATATATATCACCAAGCGTGTAGATCAACTGACGTGAGTTGTTCTAACTTAATCAGAGATCTTAAGTTCGAGTCCTGAGTATGCAGCTGCGTTAAAACTTGGTTGGGAGAGCTTTGCCGCCCTTGTAGTCCTGTCCGACTCGAACGAAGATTAGTCTGAGGTGCCCAAAATACTTCGTGATTCAGACAAAAAAGCAAATAAATATATTAAACATAAATTTTATTTATTGAAATTCATAATTATTTAAAAATGGATTCATTACATACTCCACTATATTGTTCTTTTTATTTGCAGAAATATAGATGTTTTAAAAATTTTTGCATAAAAATAATTTTTACCTTTTTAATTGCACTTTATACAAAATTAACTTTTGTAGATATAAATTTAATATAAATTTTATGTAAATTATATATATAAATTTAATATTTTTATGTATAAACTTATACCTACTTTCATAGATTAAATTTAATATAAACTTATAATTTAATATATATTAAATTGTTATATTTTTTATAATTTTTAAAATAAACTTATATATAAATTTTTTATTATTTTAAGCTAAATACTAACTTGATATAAACTGTATATAAACTTTATGTAATCAGAACTGAAGTATATTTTCAATTTAATGAGTAAAAAATACAAAAAAAAACCTTAAATAATGACTAATTTATAATTAAAAAATAAAATAAAGATATATATACAATCAAATAACCTTTTAAAAATCTCTTTATTTTATTTCTACCTCATGGCCCACCCTAGCCAAAGCAAATAGAAATTTACCGCCGGTATCCTATTATAGGGTACCCACTTCTATCCCTAACAAACACTCATAGAACATCTCTAATACTTTTTTGATTTTATTTTTTTCTTTATAATATAGAGTATAATATTAAAAAAAATTAATTTTCGCTTTATCTTTTATGAAAATACAGTGTTTATTTGAGTGTCTAATATTGGAGAATAAATAAAAAATAACTTTGTATCTTGTTTTTTGTTAGTATTTTTATCATTCATCTTAAACATTTTTATAAAAATAATATAATATATGGTTTTTAAAGATTTAAATCCACAAATCTCTTTATAAAAACATATTAAATTCATATATTGATAAGATTTTAAATATTTGAAAATAAATAAATATTATGTTCATAATTATCATGTATTTAAATAATTTTAATTAGAATATTGCATATTATGTTTAATTAATTTTTTTAAATTATACTATATATTTTTATTAATTATTTTATTCAAAAAATAAAAGAAATATTTAATAAAATAAAATAAATAAAATAATTTATTTATTAAACCTAATATCATTATAGATTTTAAAAATATTATTTATTGTTTGTGAAAATAACAATATACATTTGAATAGAAAAAAAAATTCAAATTTCCTCCCATTGCAAATTGATATAATTGAAAAATCCAAATTGAATTTGATTTGATGAACAAACGAATATAAGAGAGGTTTTTATAAAGATTGTGTTTTTTTGGAGATAGATAAAACTAATATAATATATACTTTTCTTTAAAGTTTTGAATCCATAAATCTCATTATAAAAAATATTAAATTCATATCATGGTAAGATTTTAAATTTTTGAAAATAAATAAATACTATGTTCATTATTAGTATTTAAATAATTTTAATTGAAAATTTTAATATGTCATGTGACCTCCGAATTTAAATATTATCTGTGTATAACTTCCCTCCTACAGACAATACTTAAACCCGAAAATCAGAGTTTAAATAAAAATAAAATATAATAGAATCCAATCCATTTACAAACTCTTTTTTTTTACAAACTTCCATACATATAAACATAATGTCTTTACAAATGTTTTTAGGTTATAAAAGAAACTAGATTCCAACTGAATCCATTTTCAATTATAACACTAACAAAATGTATGAAGTATAAATACAACATTGTCATGTATAGTAAAAGTCCTAGTCTAGAGTATACACTGCACCTTGATCTTCTTTTTCGTAAACATGTCAAAATCCAAGTGCGGCACCTACTCGCAAATCCCAAAATATCTTTTCCGAATCAAGTATAAATACAATATTTTCTTTACAGGCAAATAATTGCGTGAGATATACTCAGTAAGCAACATAACCAAATAAGGTCGGTTTCATTCACACTCAAAATAATAATTTAATTAAACACATAATCCAAATTATTTATGCATCTTATTTATGTGTTTCAACCATACAAACAGATCCTTATAAGAATCATTATTTATAGTACCTAAGAACAACTAATTTCACCAATTTCAGGTAAGAACGTGCAGTAATTTCGGACTACGCGGGGTGGCTGTCGAGTACACGGACTCGCCCCCACACCGCGTAGTTCGATAAAACAGTGCCATCCGTTCCTTTTTAAAAGAACGCGGTCTGGGACCAGAGTACGCGTGGTAAGTTCAGACTACGCGGTCTCGGCCTCCACACCGCGTACTTTCCTCGAGTTTTTCATCCGGATTCCCGGATAGAACGCGGAGTCAGGCGGGAGTACGCGTGGTC
>CANYCX014577111.1:0-12207 GCA_948193385.1 Breynia disticha f. nivosa | reverse complement strand
TGTAACCATTATTTCTCGTAAGAATTATGTCTCGTAAATATTATTTCTCGTAAATATTATTTCATTGATAACCTTGATGATGATATATTTACGAATATTTTATTGATAACATATGTGATAATATATTTACGAATATTTTTCCAGAATGTTACACAATATTACATATTTATTAAATGAGTAGATGTGATACGATATGTTTAACACGATTAAAATTAATATAAGCTATATTTGATGTGTTTGCTGGTTTATTACAATTTTAAAACACACCACACAATAAATAAAATTAACAACATATATTTAATTGTATTGTGTTGATACACAACAACATATCATATTTATGTTAGATAGAATACTCATGTCATAAACATGTTGACGTAATTATAGTACTGTTTGCCTCACCTGAATGACGATAAACGTCATCATTTCCTAACAACGAAAACGCGAACGGAGTTGGAAAAGAAGATAGGAGCGTGCCAGGAATTTTAACTTTATTCCAAATGAAAAATAAGTAGAGCAAGGGAAATTCGAAATTCTTAAAATCAAACGATTGCTAATTGAGAAAATTAGGACGATCTATTCCCAAAGGTCCTTGACTCAATGGATTCAAATCGTCAATTTGACAATTAATAATAATAACAAGAAGCAAGAAGTAAATTAAAACAAAAAATCGCTAAGAAAATAAAAGCTGTCAATGGTTACAATATGAATCAGAAAATGGATGCTGTCCAGAATGTTTGTCGATGCCCATTCTGCATGTTAACTTCCATACTTATGGCTTTGTGTCCCTTGGCAACAAATCAATTATTGCTCCTAATTAATCCTCTTTCCTTTCATGATCAATCAAATATTCTCCTAATTAGAGCGTCCTTCTTTGTCCCAGAATAATATCCCGTTAATTAATTCCACCAATTCTTGGTTTCACTTTCCCGCAACCAATCGCGGGCTTAACGTTATTGTGGGCTTTCCTTCCTTTGTAAGCTGGCCCATGGGCTTCACACTATTTGGGCCCAAACAAGTACAAAAACATTTAATTTTTGTTTGTTATAAAAAATCAACATATTTATAACATGAACATGTTTACGCTAAACCCAAACCCTACTAAAAATATTGCCTTGTTGTGTGGTGTGACCTATGTTTGGTTAATTGAATGTTTGGCAGTAAGACGAACAGTGCAATAAAAGCTTCATTTATTTTGCATTATCTTTAAAATGTTGGATGGCATGGCATGGCATGGTTGGTCCATATTTTTGTTATAAATTGTATAATTAAAAATAATTTATTTTTAAGATTACACTAATATTGTCAATTATGTCAATATTCGTACTAAATGCTTGGAGAGAAAAAACTAAGTGAATTATAGCTAACAGACTTGAAACACTAAGTTAGAACTAGAAGTGATATATTTGATCGTATGCATATTATATTGTTTATTGATGTTGTTCGATTCATTCCTCGTATCTTGATTGAACTTCTATACTTAAATTTTTCGAACTCATCCATTTTCCATTTTGATCTTATCCCCTTGAAAATGTGTCCACTTGTTCTCACCATAAATGTTGTGTTCTCGCATTAATTTTTCTGATGTATTCTATTATTATCACCTTATACATTCTTTCGAATTATACCAACTTTATTATCTCTCCAAATCATTTATCAAATTCTGTCGTCTAACTTTACCATTAACATTTAATGCCTGACCATTTTTTATCATTTATTTCAAACCCGAATTTACTTTTTTGATCTTTAATACAAATGTCTTTTCAGCAGCACTCATTATAAGTATATCCAGTTCTATCTGTGATGAGAATGCAGTGATGATGTTCTTAAGCCTAACTGTGAAATCTAACAATGACAGCAAAACTGCGCAAAAAAACGCAGTTGCCTGTTCAGATCCTATGACTCTGGTCAGTTAAATGAAGAAAGCAAATACAGAATATGCTAATCTGAAAAGCAAGACAAGAGAAAACAAAGTGTAATAAAAGTTTGCCCTGCTAAAACATCCTATATGTAGTAATTGGAGCACATGGATGTGCTTCCTTGGGCATTAATTCGGAACCCCGGTCTTCTGCTATCATGGATGAAGCCAAGTCAATCATAGCGGCTGTTTCAGGAAGAGTTGCTCTGTACTCCCGATCGCTAACAGATGCCTAAAAAGTCCAATTTAGAATTAGGACAAACATTACTAGATACACAAAATATCCTGCAACAAAGAGAGAAAAAAAAAATTCATTTGCAAGTTCCATGTCACAAATCAATTCTTGATTATTAGTTTCAAATGTTCTATAAATCACAAAACAGAAACAAGCATCAAGACGAAATAAATGGTGTTCCCCATTTAGGGATTTCCATGTCTAATTGAAAAGATTGAAAAAATAGCCGTGGTAGAATTGTTACCTGCAAAATTGCAGCACGGACAGCTCGAGAGCATGCAGCATTTGTGCGCATATAATGAACAATATCCTAGACAAGCAAATGGAGAAGGAAAGCTGATTTAATCCAATCAAAGAAGTTAAATAGCCTTCTCAATGAAACTTTATAAATGACACAGTCTAATTTGGAAGCCAGAATTCACCTGACAACCAGTACTATGCCCAAGAAGTACAACACCCTCAGAATTTTCTTTGTTGATCAAGTAACTTATGAGTTGATCAAGCTCCATAGCATCCTTCAAAACACAAGGTGCAACAGCATCTCAATATTTTACCTTGACAGAACATGAATAATAATAGTGAATATGTAACAAACACAACGTAACCTGTTGCAAGCTGGAGGTGCCATATCCACTATAGGAGGATGACATTAGTAGTTGAACAAGTGACCATTGCTCCTTATCCAGAGCAATTGCTAATGGTTCCAAGTATCTGAAAAAATGATCATTTTGATTAACAAGGGTCAATCATTTTGATTAACAAGGGTCAATATTTCATGATTCTTCAGTGAATGTGTATCTTAATGAACTCATTAACGATTGAAGGAACTTATTCCTAAAATATTGTCAGATTCGATGTCCCTTTCGGTATCAACATATGGTAGAAACTGATCTTAAATGAAACAAAAAATACTGCCAAATCAAAACCAACAGTATAACACGTACTCAGTTGCTAGAAAGCCATCAGTTAATCCACCAATAAAAATAACTTGCTGTTTATAATCGCCTGTTTTAAATGCAACCTGCGAAGAGGAGGACGAACATGAACACAAAATTAAAAAATTGAAGGAGCCGGCAAAACAGTCTATTGTATTAGAATAAGCACACAGTAACGAGCATATGACAATGCCTAATCAACACATCAAAGTTTGTCAATGGTTCAAACAGTGGGTATAATATCCGAAGCTGTTGCAACATCTAACACAAATTTATATCCTTATTTAGCAAAAAAACAGAGCCACACATCCCCACCCCCTCCCGCCGATTTCCATGCCTTCTCAGTACCATAACTTCCTTTCAGAGAAATGCCTGCCATTGTTTGCCTTCAATCAACTGATGCTTCCTTGCACTTGCAAATTGCAAATTCAATTCCAGGTCACTTAATTATTTCCCAGTCCAATTTCCATATTCTCTTTAGCACTTGTAAAATTCCATCAGGAACCATCACATTTACTTGCGCAACCATTTAACATCATCAATACCAATAACCATCGGCGAAACAACAGTCATAACTTGACTCACTTAAACACATACAGATAAAATCCAATTCCAAGAAAACACAAAAGGCAACCCCACCCATCAATAACATCAAATTCCAAACCTTTCCTATAACATCACAACACTAAAACATCCAAAATGGCCAATTCCAAAAACCCAATTCAACTGAATCAACAAAAACATTAAAAAGAAGCAAACTTCATCCTCGAAATAGAACAAAACCAAAACTCACCTGAATAGCCTTAGGACCATACTTGAAAAGTACACCACGAAACTGATTCTTACCCTTAATGGGTCCCAGTTTTTCAGCTCCACCATTATTGGAGTTATTATTATTATTACTCATTTTAAGACTCCCTGATCTATTATTCCGCCCACGAACTATGCCTGAGAACCACGAAGTCCCGCTCACAGATGACGTGGACGCTGATGGCGTGGAATTTGGCGAAGATGAAGATACAGAGGTCGAATTCGACACAGACAGATTCATTTCAGTTAAAAGATTCAAACTTTACGCATTGTTTTTTCTATTGTAACATGAAAATGCGATTTTGGACAAAAATGTCCCTCTTTGAGACCGTTAAGGGAATGGAGGAGATAATTAAACGACAACGTTTTTATGTGTTGGACTTGTAGCCAAAGCCCATATGAAACTTCCACACATGAAATAAGTTGGAGATTATTACATAACAGACGCACATTTTAATTATGTTATATGTTTTTATCGTTTATTTTTTAAATAATATAAAAAAATGAATTCTTGAGTTTTTAAAACAATAAATATCTTAAAATTAATTAATTATACAAATAAGATGATTATTTAGAGACAGAAAAAATAATTTATAAAATAATTTGTTGAAACAATTTGAGTGTATAATCTTATATACTAAAACTATTGAAATTGTTAAATGAATGAAATTTGGCATCATGTACGAAAGACACTTGCAAATATTTGATATAAACAAACTCTTTATATATCTCATATTAATAATATCAACTAAATTGATTTCTAACCGTAAGATATCTCATATTATTTAATTATAATTTATTAATAAATTTTTTTTCTTCTAAATATAATTTAATTTAAAGGTGAATTAATAAAATGGTAATATTATCAATATTATACTTAATTAACTAATTCAATTTTCATATTGGCAGTTTTATTTCCGTTGTTTATAATTTTTTTTTTAAAATTTATATTAATCACATATTTAATGAACAAATTTATTTATTTATTTTTTTAATTTCTAAATATTTTTATTAATTTTATTTTGGCATGAAAAAAATTGTATATATAAAATTAATACAATCATAATATATAGTTTTTCGTACCATTGTGCGGGTAGTATGACCAGTCTTATATACAACTAAAGGAGATCTTTACATATCGACATTTTGGCAACTTAAACATACAAGTGTACATGAAAAAAATATATGATAAATACAATTCTATAAAAAAATAGTTTTATAATTTGAAAACTCTACAAGATAAATACAAATTTTTTTAAACTGTAATCAATAATAATAAATACAATTCTTCCTTAACTAAAATTCAGATGATAAAATACAAATTATTTCTTTCTTAACAAATTATTTATTTAATGATATATTATTATTATTATTATTATTATATAAAATATTAATAATTTAATTAATTTCTAAATAATAAATAAAAAATTAAAATATTTGTTTATTTTTTATTATATTTAAATATTTGTATTGAAATTATCGATGATATAAAAATAATTTATAAAAATAAAAATAAATATAAATATAATATGAAGCATTCCGCCGCATTGCGCGGGTTTTAATTGCTAGTAATATACTATTACTATATATTTATTAATGTTTTTTCGACTAATTATTGACACGACAATTGCTAGTAATATACTATTACTATATAACTCGATAAACTCGGATTTTCAGTATAAGACCACTAAAACAGAAGACTCACTTAGCCATCAATTTTAGATTGTTATATATAATAAAAATAACTGAGTCTTTGGTTTTAAAAAAATAATTTAAATTTACATAATTAATATAATTTTAGTAAAATAAGAATAATCATCATTACAAACAAAGTAACTCATAGTATAAATATTTACTATAAGGTCGATCCCATATAAAGCCCTTCACTTATATATGATACACCCTTTTCATTTATTTTTTCAACATATATAAAACTGTCAATTTCTTATTCGATAATAAAATTCATGAACACAATTATTACACGATACGAACGAATCGAAATTTAGTAATGTTAACACCCTTTTGCTATATATATGTGTGTGTGGGTTGTGGTGCTCACTGCTCAACACACAGGAAGGAAGGCAATCCAGTAGATAATCCTTTCTTGCAAGTAGCTCTACTGTAAGCTAGCCACTATCTTCAATCCCTTCCCTTTAAATACATCCTTCTCTCTTCCCCTGAGAAAGAGAGGTTCTCCAGCTCTCCATCACACCCTTGTCGCCTCAGTTTTTCTCCATCCTTTTCAAGGTATGTTGCAGTTCAGGAATGTTTTTGCACGACTTGCTCTAGATACTTGCATAAACTTCTTTTCCAAGATCGTATGTTATGTTCTTAACTTGGAAAATGAAGTTGTTCTCGTTTTTATTGTAGGTGCAGTTATACGCAATCTAATAATGAATACCATCCTGTCAATTTCTTGTCAGAAACAGATCATGCAACCTTTAGTGAGTTCCGGAGGAACAGTTCCGAATGGAAACCGTTTCTTTCGCCGGAAAGAGAAGGTTGCTTTTGTCGTTGGTCCAACTGGTACAGGTAAGTCCAGACTTGCCATTGATCTTGCCAGGCAATTCAATGGCGAGATTATAAACTGTGATAAAATTCAGGTCCATAAAGGTCTTGAAATAGCCACCAATAAGGTGAGTGAAGAAGAGTGTCGAGGTATTACACATCATTTGCTCGGCACAATTGATCCCAATGCAATATTCACTTCTGAAGATTTCAGGAAGCATGCATCAGTTTTACTGGAATCGATTGTTAGTCGCGACAAGACACCTTTTATTGCTGGTGGATCCAATTCTTTCATCGAGGCATTAGCAAACGAAGATCCGAACTTCAGGTGCAACTATGAATGCCATTTCATCTGGGTTGATGTGGCATTCCCAACTCTTTGCAAGTTTTTGGACGAGAGGGTTGACAGAATGATTAAATCAGGCTTAATCGAGGAGGTAAGAAGCATATTTGATCCTGAAAATAAAGATTACACTCATGGGATAAGACGTGCAATTGGTGTTCCTGAATTGGATCAATATTTTCGTTGCGAGGTTCGAAAAGCTGATGCCACAACTCGTGCCAAGGTTCTGAAAGAGGCCATAGAGAAAATCAAACAGAACAATTGCAGACTAGCTTATATCCAATCCCAAAAGGTCCAAAAGCTTCAAAGCAGGTGGATGAAAAATATGGATCGAATTGATGCGACTGAAGTTTTCAGGAAAAGTGGAGCAGAAGCAGAAGAAACATGGCAAAAACTGGTAGCTGAGCCTAGCTTTAACATTATGGAACGATTCCTAGATGTTCCTACTCCCACCATCAACTGCATACAACGTGAACCCCTTGGTGTCGTCAATGGAACTCCTGCCATGGCGGCTGCCACTCGATGAAAGGTATCAAACCAGTTAAACTACAGTTCCTGTGCCTTCATCCAATGTAGTTTCGGAATGGAATATTTAGCATATTAGTATTAGATGATTGAAAAAAAGGTAAAATACTTTGTCGAATTTGTCTTATATGTGTAAATATTTTTCGGTTATTGTGTTTTTTAAGCAATTGGAGTGATTTTTAGTTTTTGACAAATTAATTTAAATTAGGGTTTTTGTTAGTTTTGTTGACGTAAAGTTCATTATTTAAAAAACATAGAGAAAATCTAAATTGTGCACGTATGCAGAATTAACATAAATCTTAACATGAATTCATTTGTGTAAAGCTCAAAAACCGCTAAAATTGAGTAAAAATATTGCAACTATAGAATAATTACACATACAACGCATAAACAACAAAATATTATACCCTTAAAAATATATGAATGTGATTTTTATGTATAGTTTCTACTTAGGATTATACTACAAACACTTATTGTTGGATCGATGTCGTATATTATGATAATATAAATTTTATAAATTTACGTAAATTACTTTATTTATAAACAAAATTTAATAGAATATATACAATATAAAAAAATAAATATAGTATTAACTTTATTTTAATACGAGTTATCTCGTATCACTAAAAAATAAATATAGTATTAACCATTTACGTTGATTTTCTAAGGCTGTTATATATCATACTATTATGGCGATTTTCCAAAGAAATAAAAAAGCTGTAATAACAATCATAATGGAAAATAAATACCTAGCTCTTGATTTTCCATGGACATGGAAGAATACTAGCTGTGCTTCGAACAGCAATTCACTTCTGCAATAATCTCCATAATTCAGTTATAAAAACTTGTGTCAACAAAGTTGGTTATGTCAATGAAAATGCTTTCAACTTCGCTGCATCTCTGAATTCTTTAATGGTATCAGAACAATACGTTTTGAATCTTGAAACTTTCTAGCAATTACAGTCTCTTCTCTTTTGGTTTTCTTCTTCTTTCTGCATTTCTTCTTCCACAGATACTTCGTATTCTGTTCTTCTTTCTCTCTCATTTTACATTCTTGTCTTATTTTCTTGGTAATGAAACCAACGAGTTTGAGGAGCAGATTTTTAGTCATTGCTGTATTCATTCTAGTGAATCTCTAGCTATCTTACTTGTTATACATCTGCAAATTAAAAAAGAATTATGATGAACGGAAGCTTGTTATGACATAGAAGAATAAGTAGTTTGTTGAAGGAACAATCCAAAAACCAGAAAAGAACGACATTTTGTTTCTTGCATAACATAAATATGTTTTTACGGCTGAAAATAAGTCTATCTGAACTGAAAAAAGAAATCGAAAAAATGGTTAATTTTTATTTTTAAATTTTTTTCGATCCAACTCGACCTAAAAATTTCATCTGCTACAATTCTTGTTGTTCAACAATACTCAAACTGAGAATCGAACTGAACTCTACTAAACTGAAGAACCGAAACTTGTAACCTGATATACAAGTTTTATTAAGGATTTATCGTCGCCATCATTAGTCATCGTAGCATGGGTGAATTTTAATATAAGTTATCTTAAAGAAAAAATCAATGAGACACTTCGTCGTAAAATATTAATAGTCGAAGCTCTCTATAAATGATTTTTGCTCACTCTTTTTTTATAAAATATTAGAATCTGGTTAATCCACGAATTAAAGGCAACAAATCTCAAAGAAATAAGACAAACCAACATATTAGAGTTTGCATGTCTCCTTTAATACTTCTAAAGACGCAAGAACTGAAACCGCACTCTATATTCAACGCCCTTGACCACTAAACTTACAGACGGAGAATTCACTCGTAGTATCATACAGACGTCAAATTGTCACTTATTCTTAAAGACAAATACGTCGTTTGCAATTATTACTACTGTTTTTCTCTCACGAATGTGCTTTCATAATGACACAAACGACCTAAGTCAATCCTCGATACGTTTGCTGGAGTGACAATCCAGCCTCTCTAAAGGTCTTGAACTTGGGTAGCACCAGGTTCGATTCCTGGAGGAGTCGCCCCTTGTAAGGGAGGAGCTGTGTTTCTCGCTTTGAGTCCAAATTAGTCTAGACCAATGCATCTGTGATACCGGTTCGGATGACAAAAAAAGACCCAACTCAACATGCATGGTTTCAGAATATTAAAACTTTTGGCCCATTCTTGAAGACAAACTTGGCTTAATATAAAGCCATACCTTTCACAAGATGAATAATGAAGAACTACTAAAACGAATGGCTACCTCCATTGATGAGTTATCATCAGCCAAATCACCCTTTTTAAGCAAAGACAATTTATAGATCAAAATTAAAAAGTGACAAGTGAAGTGAGTTACGTAAATGTTGAGAGACAGCAAAAGCATCTGGCGTTGTACGTTGTTTACTGGTGTCATGTAAAGACAGTCAACTATACGGATTTGCGCACGGGTGAGTTATGAAAACAACGTATTGTCGGCTTTTAGGGTCTGAAACAAGTTTGACCCATCATTTTGGATGAACCCTAGTTTATCAGTTATCGTTTTGATCATGAAATTTGGATTACGATGAAGAGTAATGATTTTGTTGATGCTTGATTAGGATGTACGAGTAATCATAGTTTAAGTGGTACACGTACGGTTGATAAGAACTCTATCTCAATATCAAAGTTTAAGATATATGTTGAGTTGAATTGATTTGATGGAAAGATTTAGAATAAAGCGGTGTTTAAGTTTGCTTCAATGCAAAGTAAAGACTGTTAAAGACATTCGAGACAATTCGGTTGGAAGAGCTTTGCGGCCATTGTGATGGCTCGAACGAAGATTAGTAAAATTAGGTTAATTTAAGGGTTTTATATGGTGTCACGGGTAAACTTATATATAATGATTTTTAGTTGTCATTCTGTGACTGATGATTAAAATAAAAGGTGTCTTATTGCAAAGTAAAGACTGTTGAAGACATTCCAGAAAATTCAGAGAGTTAATATGAGTTGTAGGTGATAAAAGTACACGAGTGTGTAGGGTGACCGCGTAAAATGTTTCAGGATTACACAGACACATAATTAGTACGACCGAGCGCGTAGATCAACTGGCGTAGGGGGAAGCAGTGGTCGGGTTGGTGGGGTTAGGAGGTTATTTTCAGACCAAACCGATTATGGCGGGTTGAAAAAATGACAAACCAAACCAAACTAATCATCTCTTGCAGACCAAACCAAACCAGACCACTCCTAACGGTTTGAATTGGTCGGATTGACGAGTTGAAAGTAGGTGTAAATTTCAATTTAATTCTCTCAAACCGTCTTATTTTTTAATTTAAAAATATAAATTTTTTCTTATAGTATTTTTACTTTTTAGTATATTAAAATTATAACTTTGGATATAACATTATAAAAATTAAATTTTTAATAAAAATCTCAAAATTTAAATTTAATAAACATTATTAACATACAATATAATATTATTAATATAGAATTTATATAGTGGTCGGTTCGGTTTGGGTTCGGGTTGAGAATCTACCAACCCGAAACCAAACTGAACTGTGGCAGGTTGGAAAAAATCCAACCGCTATCAAATTGAACCGCCAAAAAACCAATAAAAATGGTTTGGTTCGAATTGGTTTCGGTTTGAAGTAGTCAGTTTCGTTTTTTTTGCTCACCCCTAAACTGACGTGGAGTTGTTCTAGCTTAACCAGAGATCTCAAGTTCGAGTCTTGGGTACGCAGCTGCGTTAAAACTCAATTGGGAGAGTTTTGTCGCATTGTGGTCCTGCCCGAACGAAGATTAGTAAAATTAGGTCAATTTAAGGGCTTTATATGATGTCGCGGGATAAACTTATATATAACGGTTTTTAGTTGTCATTTTGTGACTGATGATAAAATAAATTATTTCTTTATTCGTAGATGAATTCACATTAACTAAATCACTTCTGTGTGTTATCTTATATAATATTACATGAGTGAGCCACATATATGAGAACTAATTTTGGCTTCCATCTTATAGAAACTCTACCATGAAACAACAACACAAATGTATACTATTCATTAGAAAAGATCAAACAGTTTTTTTTTAACAATATTAAACACAAACAATCTCCTCTTAGAAAATAGCAGTGCAGCAAGGACTCTTCCCTGCTATGTCCTTTCAGCAACGTACTCTCCTCTGTGTAAGACTTATTATTGCATTTCCAAAAACACCAAATTCAAAACATGTCAATTCAAGTCTTCAAGGTGACGAAACAAGACATGAAAGAGACCTCACCTCATTTCATTTCGAGTTTTTAAACATGGAACGCGGAGAAATCATCTCACACCATTTGTTTGTAACTGAAAGAAGAAGAAACAGACAAGAAAGAAATGAGCCATGCAAAAACAATGTCTATAATACTATCTCACCAAGTTCCAAGAAACTTGAAATGAACTTTTTGTCGCACACTTTGTGGCTCCTCTCAGATCATCATCAACACAGAATAAAGTTTCAAGGGTTCGTCTGGTCTAATACGAGTCCGCTTTCTGGCACGGGTTTTTTGTATCGTAGCCAAGTCGGAGTTTCGCAGAAACAAGTTCAAAAGGTTGGGTTGAATATTCCCATTGCCACTCATAGCAAAGTGACAAGAAAACGTTTATGCATTTGATGTTTGAGAGATACATGGAAGGTTGAATGCTACAGTGCATGTCACTAAATTTGTGCTTTTGTCGTTTTCTATACATCACTAGTCATATCGTCTGCGCGATGCGGCGGAATACTTTATATTACAATTGTATTAGTTTTATTAATTTAAATATAATATATTTTTTGTAAATTATTTTATATAAAAGATAATTTTATTAAAAATAATTAAAATATAAAAATATATACAATATTTTAAGTAAATAAATTAGTTTATTAAAGGAATGAAAATTTTTTACTATTTAAGGTTTAACAAAAGATATTCCTTAAATATTTTGTTAATACCTTA
>CANYCX014576910.1:0-10025 GCA_948193385.1 Breynia disticha f. nivosa | reverse complement strand
ATACTTTGAAGCTTAATCATGGACTTTAATGGAGATGCCAGAGCCACAATGCTTCAAACCACACCACTTTCTTCCACTAGCTAGCAAAAGCTATGAAGTCAAGAAACCAAATCATTTTTTAAAACTAAAATTTCACAACTTTTCAATAGCCATGCATCACACACCTATTATACTAATTTATATCAGCTAAAACTTGTGTCTTAAAAGTCATACTTAAGTTCTTAAGTGGACCAAGTTCTCTTTCTTTATTGATCAATTCAATTAATTTTTTGATCTTTCATTGACAAAAGGCAATAACTATTCAAGGACTATTACTATATAGTATATACTTACTCACCTTGTAGCTCTGCAAGCTCAGTTTTGAAGCACACTTATTTTTTCTTGCCACCAAACACATTCTTGCTTTTTCACTGATATTTCCATCTCATATTACTTGTACTAAATGTGGGTCTTTGTTCTTTTATTGTCTTGAAATGTAGTGTGTGGTTGTGTCTTCAAGCCACAGTAATGCACAGCTCAAAACTGAGATTCAAGTTTCTGTTGCTTTGTTTTTATCATTTATCTTGTATTCAAGGTGAGTAAGAATTGAGAGATCTTAAGGGTTGTTCATCTTCAGGGTCCTGAAAAATGGAGCTGCGAGTGAATGTTTTCTTAGTGATGACATGGCTAATTCTCTGTGCTGCCTTTAGAGTTCTTGGTTCTGCAGGTAATACATTTTTTTATCTTTTTCTTCTTGTTCTTTGAGTTGGTTTATGAACTGAATTCTGTTCGATCCATTTGGAATTCTGTTGAATAATCCTTAATTTATCCGAATTCTGAACTAGGAACTTGTTTTTGTTATCTGGGTTACATGGAAAAGTGTTGTTGAAAGGCATGACATAATTTCTCCAGGCGCAATTTTAATAACTTTCAGTCTTATATCGGTTCTGTGATCCAGAATTATGTTGAGATGATTTTACTTGGAATTATGTGGCTGAATTTGTGTCTTCATATTGATAGTACTAGAATAATCTTTTTTTAAATGATTAATGATCATGTCAGTGTGATGAATGATGATATTTTTTTGACTGAATGTGAATGATGACTTAATACATCACATCACTGTAGAAAAGGTGATGGTTTTCAATGGCGGCTGACGTATATTAACTGTGCCACAGACCCTCCCTTCTCTTCCGAAGCATCTCCTCCCAGTTTCGGCTGGAAACGACAAGGAGAGCAAGATGCTGCACCTCCTGATGCAGCATTGCACGTTTCATCATCTGTTGATCAAGCTCCAACCAAAGGTTAATGAAGAGTTTTTCAAAGATTTAAGGTTGTTTGTGAAGTTCCATAGTCATAATTATCAGCAATTAAAACGTATTCTCATGTTTTAGATCGTCGTCGTCGTAATGCCATTAGTCCTTCAAGTATTTCACTTGCCCCTTCTGCACATTCTTTTGGGAATCCTGCAAAAAGGTGGAACCATGGCCCGGCATATTCACATTCAATCTCAACTTACAGAGGTCATCGTGCAAGGAAGCATCCGAAAACACCGACTCCTAGCTCGAGAGGTCTCACTCTAACTTTCACCAAATTTGAATGAATATTGTTGCATTACATTCTGTTTTGGAATTTTCATAATTTAATTTTCTGTTCATTATAGGTCACTTGATTTCTCCATTCCACTTTCCAGCACTAAATTGGGGCTCTCCAGAGCCTGCGGTTTCTCCATTGGGTCCTTTCTTGAAGAAAACGAAGGCTCCCCCACCATCCCAAACATTCACCCTTCCTCCTCCACCTCCAAATGAAGGTTAGCATAAACTTACTTCTTGATTCTCAGTTCGAAAAAAGTGTTCATGTTTTTCTCAAGATGTATGGATTCGATCTTTCTTGTAGATTGCACATCAATAGTGTGTGCAGAGCCATTAACGTACTCGCCGCCAGGAACACCATGTGGATGTGTCTGGCCAATTCAAGTTAAACTTAGCCTTGATGTTGCAATAAACTCATTCTTTAATATGGTGACTGAGCTGGCCGAGGAAATTGCTACTAGTGTTGCGCTAAACCATAGCCAAGTTCGTATTATGGGAGCAGATGCAGCCAGTCAGCATCGTGAGAAAAGCACTGTCCTGATCAATCTGATACCAGAAGGGGAGAGATTTTACTATACAACTGCATTTTCTATCTACAAAAGATTCTGGAGCAAAGAGGTCCAGCTGAAGGCTTCCATTTTTGGTTCCTATGACGTAATCTACATTCGCTATCCAGGTTATTTTGATCCTGCTAGTTTATATCTTGCGTAGCTTCAAGGAACTGAGAAAATTAAGATGAGTGTTTGGATCTCATTTTATCTTCATAATCCTGCAGGTCTTCCACCCTCTCCACCTTCATCACCTTCAGGCATTAATACGATAGAGAATGGACCATACCCTGGCCGCGACAAGAACGGACAGATAAATAAACCTTTGGGAGTTGATGTGAGTGGGAGAAAGAAAGATGGGCATGGTGGAGGTATGGTGGCTGTAATAGTTCTCTCTGCCTTCACCGCCGCGGTCATATGCATCGCAGTTATTTGGCTTTTGCTGTTGAAATGTAAAACTTCGTTAAGTCAATCTCAAAAAGTTCCTCCTGTTGTAGTTCCATCTCCTTCAATGCCAACAGGTACTGTCATTTCTTCTATTCTATTGCCGCATCATATCCTGAGTTAAAGAATATTGTCCACTTGATCTTGTTTTGTTCTGAACTTGCAATTTCAGATTATCATCTTTAGAATCTATTATTGGTTATTGACTTCTTACTCGAGTCTATGCGGTCCTATGATTGAATTTTATCTTGTTTTAGAATCTCAATTCAAAATGTATATTGAATTTTATCTTGACAGGAGCAGCTGGACCTATGATTGCTGGAAGCATGCCTAGTGAAGCATCAATCTCCATAAATTCTACTGCTCTGACTTATACAGGATCTGCAAAGACATATACTTTGAACGAGATGGAGAAAGCGACCAACAATTTTGATCCTTCAAGAATTCTTGGTGAGGGTGGGTTTGGACTCGTTTACAGTGGCAAGTTAGATGAGGGAAGGGAGGTGGCTGTGAAGGTCTTGAAAAGAGAAGATCAACACGGTGGCCGAGAGTTCTTGGCAGAAGTTGAGATGCTTAGCCGCTTGCACCACCGGAATTTAGTTAAATTGATTGGTATTTGCACTGAAGGTCATGCTCGGTGCTTGGTCTATGAGCTCATTCCCAATGGCAGTGTGGAATCCCATTTACATGGTGTGTAAAAACCATGAAATGTTATGTTTGCTTCTTTCTAAACGTATACACAGGTTTTTAATGTCTTATAAAGGCATTTTTAATAATCTCTTTTCTATGATTCAAGGAATTGACAAGGAAAGTGATCCTCTCGACTGGGATGCTCGAATGAAGATTGCTCTAGGTGCTGCTCGGGGCCTGGCATATCTACACGAAGACTCAAGCCCTCGCGTCATTCATCGAGACTTCAAGTCCAGTAACATCTTGCTAGAACATGATTTCACACCAAAAGTTTCTGATTTTGGCTTGGCTAGAGCAGCAATTGGTGATGGAAGCAAGCACATTTCAACACATGTTATGGGAACTTTCGGGTATGATTTCTTCATCAGTTCTGTTATTTTTCTTCAAATTCAGTTATTACTTGGAAGCTTCTTAACATATAGCTTCCTATCTCAGGTATTTGGCCCCAGAATATGCTATGACAGGTCATCTTCTGGTTAAAAGTGATGTTTACAGCTATGGAGTGGTCCTCCTCGAGCTCCTGACAGGACGAAAACCGGTGGACTTGTCACAGCCACTTGGTCAGGAAAATCTTGTTTCTTATGCCCGCCCACTCCTAACAAGTAAGGAGGGTTTAGAAACAATTATCAATCCAGCAGTAAAGTTTGCTGTTCCATTTGATACTATATCAAAAGTAGCAGCAATTGCATCAATGTGTGTTCAACCTGAAGTATCTCATCGTCCCTTCATGGGAGAAGTAGTTCAGGCGTTGAAGCTTGTCTGCAACGAGTTTGATGAAGCGAAGGAGCAAGGTTCGAGAAGTTGCAGCCAAGATAATCTTCAGGGACATGTAGATAGTAAAGGCAGGACAATTTCAGGCGAGATTATAGAAGTTTTACAGTCTCAGAACACATTGCTATTATCAACATCTGATTTGCTAGTCCCAACAGTGGGACTAGAGGGGCAGGAATCCGGGTCTTTAAGAAGGCATTCTACTTCTGGGCCTCTAAGAACAGGAAAGAAAAGGAAGTTTTGGCAAAGATTGAGAAGTCTGAATAGAGGCAGCATGAGTGAGCATGGATTTTCGCTTAAATTATGGCCTGGAACCCGCTAAATTATTCCATGTATTGTGGCGATGCTGTTTTCTAAAGCCATCTTCAGCTGAAATCCTTGATTGCTTCAACAAACTGATGCATCATGAATCCCACATGCATCATAACAGAGTTCAGGAGGATGTTTCATCATTCACAAAAGAGAGTCGTCGATCCTAAGAAGGGAGATGTTCCTGTGCTGATTAACTCATAGCCGAAGCTCCGAGTCTATATCCTGTTGTATATCTTGGTAAATCTTTTGTCTGACTGGTTTTGGCTAGAACATTTCTAGCTTTCTCAAATTGTTGCAGCATTGGCTAAATTTCCTTTCTTGATTTTGAGAAATCCTTCTGTGTAGAAAATTTGTTTCATGATTTCTGTTGAAATTTGCATTAACATGTCAATAGAGACTGATGGAACATTTGAATCTTTGTTGCATCTCACTGTTAAGTGAATTGTGAGTTTCATCTGAATCCGGAAAAAAAAATGCATGTTGAGCAAGTCACCTCATGATCTTTTATATAGATAGCTTTTTTCCATTTTAACAAAGAGCAATACAAAAGTTCCAGCAACAACATTTTGGAAACATATATAACCATGTTTCCTCTCCAAAATCATCCAAAAATAGATGTGAATGTCTGTTCTTAATTTTCTCACAGATGGAGGAGGTTAGGATGGTGATGCAAGCTAGTTTTTCTACAAGAAGCCTAAGTGCTTGCCAAGAATAATTATCTTACACATCTACATTACATTTCTACCTCTCAAAAACTTAACAGTCTTACGCTCTATCATCTCCTAGTCTGTCTCTCAAAATCTTTAGTCCCATGTACCTGCAGATAAAAGAGAACATTCATCAGAAGATGCTGGTTATTATCAGGAAGAAAAAGATTGAGATTATGGTTCTAAGGCAATACCTTCCCATCATCATAACAGTGGCCTGAGGGTTGGTGCCAGGGGATGCATCAAACACCGACCCGTCGACGATTCTAAGTCTTTGCACATTTAGAACCTTGTAGTCACGGTCCACCACCTTGCCAACATGACAACCACCGTGATAATGCCAAATTGTGATTACAGTGTCTTTGCAGAACTGCTCTAGAGACTTGGTGTCATTGACATGTTTAGGTATAAGATTGACATTAGCATGAACACTAACGTTAAGGATCTTGTCAAGAGTCGGTTTATCGCATTGCGTGAAGTTTGTGAAATGTTCTGACTGCGCAATCTTCGTTGCCATCCGAATGCCTTCGACACAGCGCTTCAGATCAAGCGGATGGTTGAAGTAGTTGAAAGTGACAGAAGGGTTTTCATCAACGTTTGTGTTGATCAAGTTAAGCTGTCCTGTTGAGAGAGGATTGGCAATCTTTTCTAAAATAAAACCTCCCTTAAATGCCTCATGTGGTAGGTCCTTTTTCCTTTTAATGAATGCTTCAATGGCTTCTGGTGTCCTTTGCTTTGGGGGAATAGTAGAAAGCTGTCCTATCTGTTTATATAACAAAATCTATATCAGAACACTAGTTCTGGAAGAAAAATCAATTCATGTAGTATCAACTTGTATAAAATCATAAAAATGTTTCATGCATTTACCTCTGCAGACAGGATTCCATGATGGCATTCAATGCTGTCCTTAGACTGTCCGAATCCACTGCTAGCTTCAATGTACACACCCAGCTCAGTAATACCAACAGTTTGAATTAGAGACTGTGTGACTGGTCTTTTAGAGGGAATGAAAATGGAGTTCATGGGATTATCAGCCATGCCTTTACCAACAAACATGTTATCCAGCACCACCGGAATGTTAAACTTGGCAAGATCAGCTCTTGGGCCAATTCCACTGAGCAAAAGAAGTTGAGGTGTGCCAATGGCTCCAGTTGACAGTATTATTTCACTTCTTGGGTTGTTTCCAAGAAATGCTTCGTGTAGATTGCCATGTTCATCTTTGAATAGAACTCCTACAGCCTTTGGCTGCTTTCCTGTTATAACCAATATGAGATTATTGTTTCAACATCTGATTGAAGGCTAATAGGAAATAAAATTCAAGAAATACCTGATGTATCAAACAACACCTTTTGCACAGTGGCATATACTAACACAGTCAGCTTTTGAGGGTTACCGGTAGCTAGAAGTTCGGCGGAAGTGTGCCTACGGCCGAATCGGTCAAAAATTGTGCCACCAAACTTGGTTCCATGGACGTGATCATAGGTGAATCCATTATATGGTGACACCCCAACATCCAAAAGACTGTCCCTGACAGTAACTTGCCATGAAGCAACTTCAGGCTTATGAACAATTTGCTTCTCTACCCATGGATATGACTTGTTTACTAAGCTTTCATCCCATCCTACTCTCTTTATAAAGCTGAAACATGGAAATTGCCGTGAATAAAATTTATTTTTTGTAACATTCATGTCACAATAATATTTGTTAGAAAACAACACAACCCGATTACGACACAACTGACACAAATCGACAGTCCTAATTAGCAAGATTGCCAAAAGTATACCTAGTGCTGCCCCTAGAGTAGAATCCAGCATTAATGCTAGTACCACCGCCAAGAACTCTGGCTCTGGCATTAAGGACTCCATCAGTGGAAATGAAGTATTGAGAAGCAGAAGTTGGTGAAGTATCAGCAAGAGCAATGTGGAAATTCTTCAAGAAGGAGACATTAGCATTTGAGAAAGGCACACCTCCTCTTTCAAGCAATAAAACACTATAGTTCTGAGATAAGGTGGCTGCCAATGGACAACCAGCAGTGCCACCACCAACAATTATGTAGTCATATGCATTGTCTCTGCCATTTGATGAGAATGAAGATGATGATGAGAACGAACTTGCTTTCCTCATAAATGGGTACCGGAATTCGTAAAAATCCCTCTTTGCTGCATTCAGATACACACAGAATGATATGAATATTCAGTGATCTGTGTTCAACAGTTCAAGTGCTCATATTTGGGAACAAATTAAAAATATATCTCCTCAACTATTAAAGTGTATTAAATACAAAGGAACTGAACTTATTGATGACAACCAACTACTGTTATCACCATCTCATTTGATTAGATCCAAAATGGAAATCAATCATGCATCTTTCCAATCTTCCATCACAGAAAGTCAAAAGGAACAAAATGTTATGAACACAAAGCTTTTTCCAGAATGAACCTGAATCATATATCATATATTGAAAAAGGCTTCTGAAGCCAAGATAACAACTTAATGCACCATTGATTCATTCCATACAAAATGTCAAGCAAAAAACTAAAACAATGAACTTAGAAAAGCAACAAGAAAGTGATGTGAAGAGACATAATAAGTGAAAGAATGAAAGAGGAAGAATTAAGAAAGAACCTTGAGAAGAAGTGAGAGTCAGAAGCCATAGAAAGAGGGAGAGAAAGAGCATGATCACTGCTTTGTTAACAGAAGAAGCCATTGAAGGCAGACAATAAAGCAACAGGAATCACTCAGAACAAAAAATTGCCTCGCTTGTTTCCGATTCCTCTGTGTGGCTCTCTATGGTTGGCCTTGGTTTGTGCGTTGTTGACACACACATATGTATATATACTTGCATTACAAACCATGCAATGATTCAGAAAAATAAATGAAAATTACTGCTACTATGGTTAGTTGTTATTCATTATACTTCAACATTATAAAGCTCCTTTCGAGAAAATTAAAGGTTCTCTCCACAACACAAAAAGAAAGAGAGCGTCTCTCAACTGTATTCATAGATCACTGCAATAACAGGTTAAGCTCATTTATTGTGACATGAATGCAACAGTTGAAATAGGAAATCATGGCCGCTGCTTAAGTTTTGTGGTATCTAATGCTCTTTCACTTACCTCATGTTTGTTATTTAGTATTAAAAACATTTTTTTTTGTTCAGCAACAACGTTATCACCACTGAGACATGCAAATCTTGCAAAATCGAATAAGATTGAAGGTCGAGAACACTTTCTCGAGCACATTTCAATGCTCAAATTAGTAGTATTTGAATATAATTTCTATGTTAATGCTCGTAACGTCTGTAACATTTTTCTATTAACGAGTGTTACCATTAATCTTATTTTATAAGAAAAAGTGTTAGTTATGTAAAGCAACAATTATACTAAGACAAATCAATTTTACAAACATGGTATTGACTCGAAAACGGAGAGAATAACATTATACAATTTTCTTATATTAATCCAATTCTAATTGAACCCTTCTACACTTTGGTTAATTACACGTAGAATGAAGCTCTAAAGTTGAAAATGACTCTAGTTTAAGATTAGAGCACAAGTCTTTCCTGTCTCTACAATTCACGACTAAGTAGTGTTCAAAAAACAAATGCATGAGTGGATGATAGATAGGTGAAGCATATTAACTGTTAAGGTTAAAGAGTTTTAATGTTTGATGGGCCAAAACTGCAGTAGAGACGTACAAAAAAGCAGTCTGCAATTAGTAGTGAGTCTGAGAGTTGTGTTCTTGTGGGCAGCCATAGAAGGTGAGTAGTCACTCTTCTATATAAATGTCTCTGACTTGCTTTCATATCCATTTCTTTATAAACATTAAGCCCTTTTACTGTTTCATATATCAACACATTAATTACTATTTAAGTTCTCTTTTCTTTCATTAAGTTCTTAATTCTGAAAATGGATAGCGCGACCTATACCCGGCCGTTAGGCAAGAGCCAGGCCTCAATGAGCAGGAGAGAACGGTGATCGCTGCGAAACCGGGGCGTGAACTCAGGCGGATGAGCTAGACTGTTTCTGCGTGCACTCGCGCACACACATACATATTATACATATATTTTGACATTTCCAGCAAAATGGGTGAAAGATTTAATAAATAAGTGGAGAATTTGAGCTGACAATTAGAATTGTTTTAGGGATGACAATTTGAGTTTGTGGGTCGTAATTGATCGTGTCTAATTGTATATTCATTGATCATAAGCCTAATTTTTTTCGTCACTAACCAATGTGATGATCAAAGTTGGTCAGAAGTACATTTCATAGCTTCTCCAAGTCTTCCCGACAGAGAAATTTATTGTCAGAACAGTAAGCTCAATTTTCTTTCATTTCTTGATTTGATTATGTAAAGGCAAGAAATGAAATCATAACCAAAAATGAAGAGAGCTAGGGATTGTTCCTGAAGGAGAAAAGAATTAAAAAAATAGGATTAAATAATTAGTGAGTGGCATCAATATAAAATTGGACCACAACCTCATTAAATTTCATGACAAGAACAAAAACTGAGGACTTCATGTTTACATTAAACACATCCACCCAACTCCTAACCTGTCTCATTCATATCCCCTCAGCTCACATTGGGAAACATTTGCACATGAACTCCAGCTGTAACTCTTACTGTAATTTTGCATAAATAATACCCACAAACTTTCTCCTTTCTGATTTCCCTCCTTTACCAAATCTTGATGCTTAATTGGTTTTTGAACCATTGGATTAATTAGCCCAAATCGGCTAATCATGATTAGTTAGTTCACGTCCTACTTAAGTAGCAGGTTAACTGAGGAATTACAGGGCATGTAAGGACTTGCTGTTTTGGAGGTGGTGACTATTAAAGAAGTTTTGAGTTGGGTGAAGGAAAGGAAGTTGCAAAATATGTTATTATTGAAACGGATTGTGCGGTGGTTGTTTCTGCTATAGCTGATGGGGTTAGCTATTTTTGGCTTGTTGATTTCTGACTGTAATTTTGTTAATGTCAGA
>CANYCX014576136.1:0-16460 GCA_948193385.1 Breynia disticha f. nivosa | reverse complement strand
TAAATTAACCCTAGAATTCGATTCTAATGGGTACTACACATCCATACCTTTCATTCAAACTCAATTTCACACAATTCGGCCTTAAATTGAACGAGGAATCACCTCGGAAAGTTAAACCATAAGCGAAAACGGAATTTAAAGTTTTGGTTCGAGAAAAACTTACCGAATCAAGTTCTTAATCCAATTCCACAACTCCCGATCATAAAATCTTGATTAGCTCCAAGCTCGGTTAGGGTTTTCGAAGTTTGTTTGTTCTTTGGGAAGGAAAAACGTGTGGGAATGAAGGTGGAGTGAGAGATAGGAAAGATATATGTATATATATGATTTGGAATTGACGATTTTATCCCTAACTCAATATCTCGCCTTTCGTTCGATTTTCTCTCTCCCGAATAACCGAACTTTACTCGATTTTTATTTCTCATTCTATTCTATACTCAACACCATTTATTAAATAATATTTTTTGCGAAAATTTTCCTCACGTAATTCATTAATTATTCAATTAAATGATAAAAATCACGAAAAATGGAGGGCGTTACAGTTTGACTTGTGATGTGAGATTATGTTATATATCTTGGTTGATAATGATGATTGAAAGAGTATGTGAGTAGGGAAAGGTGTTAAGGAATGTTTGGAAATGAAATTGTGGTGTTTGATAATGTATTATGTGCTTTGGTTTGGTATGTGTTGAATTGGTTAAGTTAAAATGTGGTTGGGTTGGAAGTTTGCCGGACGGACAGGCCAGTACGCGGGGTGGCGGCGAGTCCGCGTAATTGACCCTGACACCGCGTACTGATCTGTGACTCGGATAAAAGTTTTAACAAAAGTACGCGGGGTGGTTGCCGAATCCGCGTAGTTTTCACTGACCATGCGTACTCTGGTTAACACCGCGTTCTTTTAAATTTTAAAAACTACGCGGTGTGGGGGCGAGGCCGCGTACTCGAGGCCGATTCCATGTAGTCTAGACCTGTCCGCGTTCTGACCTGAGATTTCATGAAAAATGTGAAAATGTTATTCTTGGGTATAGAATTAAGTGTGATTTTGTAAATTATAAGTTTATAACATTATTCTATACCGTGAATACATTTATAATTTAACATAAAATAATATTTGAATATATTATTTTATATTGTATTAAGTTGACCCTATGTGGTTATGTTGCTTACTTAGTATAAAACTCATGCAATTATATTACCTGCAACGCTCGGCAGGAAAATTGAATAGGTTGAACTTTTTGGACGGAAAGGTGCGGTAGTTTTCTCGAATTTGGAGATGGATTAAGACGAATCGAGGTGTGCAGCGAATCTGTTTGGATTAGGGTTTCCTTCCATGTACATGACTATGTAAATGTTGGCATGTATTGAATTTTGATAGGTTATTAATGAAATATGAACATGTTGTATCTTATTTCTTAATTAACCTAAAACAGTTCTAAACTCTGTTATATAAATTTTGGAGATGAGTTGGTTTCATTGTTTTTCATTTACATTATTTTGTTATTCTTGTTATATTTAATTTAAAATTTAAAACTTGATTTCTGGGTTCAAGTATCATTTGTAGGAGGGAATTATAAACAAATCATAGTTGCATTCGGGGGTCACAAGAACGACCATAGGTTATTTCCAGAGGCTGTTCTGGACGGCTAGATTCCATTTTAACCAACTTAAAACACTTTAAAAGAGAAGAAAACCATAGTTTCGATCAAAAAACATTCTAGAGATGAATTTTTCATTCCAAAACCCTTCCTAACTCATTTCTCTTCCTAGAAACATAAATCTTGCAAAGATTCATCCTAAATCCCAAGGTTATGCTGGAAATAAAGGAATTCCCTATAAGGAACTTGAATTGATATTAAGTATGTGTTAGAGAAGGAATTAGGAAGAAGGTTTGATGGAAAAGAGGTATATAACAAAGGTTTACTTAGGGTTTACAAAGGGTTTTACTAGAAATTATGAATTAAGGATTAGAATTACAATTGGATGATTCTAAGTTTAGAATTGATATGGAAAAGGTCAATTGATGATATGTATATACTTAATTTCGTACAGGAGGATCTGTACGACATTTGGACGGAGATTGAATGGAAGTTGTTGAGATATGTTTGATCTGATTTATTTATTCCTGTGTGGATTATTAATCTTTGTGTGAGATAAAGGCTATAGATTGTTGTGTGCTTTCTGATTACTGTTCTATGTTAATTTCTTCTTATCGCTACCTTGATGGTTTGATATTACGTATGAGTGATCTATATGATCTTAATGCTACTGTGTGTTGAATTAAGATATAAACCTGTGTGGTTGATATGTTGTGTGCTATTTCTATTTGTGTGATTTGTTTGAACTGACATATGGGGATGCCTAGGGACAAGATAGATAGGCACGTCCTCGTGCTAATTTATGTTTTTCCCTACACATCATTTAAGTATCAAAGCTAAAAATACTTACAGAGTATTGTTTATACTCACCCTGTTATTATTTTAAATGATTGTGCAGATCGTAGGTAGCTGCTGTCACTTGACCACATAGCTGATCGGTGTTTTCCAAACTTACGTTAGAGGTCGAGCTCCCATTTTCATTTTAGAGATTTTGCTTTGTACATTTCTGTATATACACACGACTTTTAGTTTGAAATGTTTTCAAACTTATTTTGTTTCTACTGTTGTTTGATATTTGAAACTTTAATAGATTGGGCCGAGATTTCGAGAAAACAACATGTATATATATCTTATATCTTTTCTCTCTCCTCCTATTTTTCCCTGATTTCACTCTGATGTCTTATTATTATGAAAGGAATATTCATTATCAGGTTAAAAGGAATTTAAAAATGAGCTTCACATACATGGTCAACTAGCTCCAAAATTTAGAAATCAACATTTCCAAATTGTAGTTTCATACACAAAGATGCAATTAAAACATTTTTTCTGTCACAGTCCGCAGGGAATCTAATCCCTGATTTGATACCACTAAATGTGACACAAAATTTCGCACCATTTTTTTTCTTTTGAAAACATGAGTTTCAAAATAGAAAATGAAGCATAATTTCTAAATGAACGTATAATGGAAAACCAGAGTTGGCCATACAAGGCGAGTCATACATGTAGAAGCAAGGAAAATCACTTTAGATGCCATGTTTAAAATTCAAAACAACATTAAAGTTTTCACATGCATGTAAAACTAGCATAATCCAAAACCCTAGGAGCTCGACCTTCAAGAAGTATCGCACCACTAGCTCGGCCAAAACGTCGTCCCGTATACCTGTCACTCTTCACATAAATCAACAGCGAACACATGTGAGTATATAAAATATACTATGTAAGTGATCCCCTACTGTTATTACTGCTGGGGTGCAGGGTAGTTCTCGGCCTCCACGACCTATTCTCCCTAAAGGCTTACCATAGCCATGACACAACAATCTTTAGAAGTGTTTACTCTTTCGTTTTAGGTGATTATTCACTAAGCAATTCATCCTAAATCATTAGGTTACTTTAGATATATATTAGGACATTAGTCGGGCCAAAATTAAGGTTCTGGACACCAATAACATATGTTAAAATCCCAAGTAACGTACGTTAGGCATCTATGTCAACCCAGCTATGAATAACATATGTCTGGCCATAGAATAATGTAGGAATATCTCATTAAGGTACGTTACTTTCCATAGTAATGTACGTTAATTCATACCAGCACAACCTGTCCAAAAATACTAAGTCTTTCTCTCATACTTACATGTCATCCAACCCTTAGCATAACAAGACACCTTCATAATCACTCATACATCCATTTTACACATACTAGTCACAAAATTTGGCCATTCCACAGATGATTAACATACTTTATAAAGACCAAAATCAAATCATCATAACACCTACATCTTCTTTATTCTCATCATAGTTCATACTCCTTAACTTCACTCTCAAAACAACAATACCATCTATACACATGCATCAAGTCATTTAGTTTATGATCATTTGCAATTTAAACATACCACAACAAATCATGGTCCTCGATCAATCATCCCTCACTATAACGTACAAACGTAAATTAGCTAGTTCACGTTAGCATTCACATCTTTATCATTTCATGCACACTTTTCCTTATTTAATCAAGATTCATACAAATTCACATCATTTCCTACACTCACATAATTTAACATATAATCATATCACCATGCAACAGTCCATATAATAACAAACACCATTCATACTCGCGTCCTAACCATAAGCCATACTCATTCATATCATAACCATATAAGGTTGATCACAATCCACATAGCTAACTCATGGAACATTTGCTCATTCACAAATCAATCTCATACCATAACCAACAACACATTTATTTTCATATAATTGACCACATGTCACGATGTGATGAATGAATGCATATGTAGTGCTAATGCATTCTCACACAAATGATGTGCTCAGGAAAGTTCCAAAGAATGTGATAGAAATATGGAGTTTTCTAGGCTTGGCAGGGTATTATCGACGGTTCATCCATGATTTTTTAATCCTTGCGAGGCCGCTGACTAGTTTGCTAAGGAAGAGTGCCATGTTTGAGTGGAATAAGAAATGCCAAAGCAATTTTGAGGAGATTAAGAAGAGGTTCACTGAGGCTCTGATATTGACACTACCGTTAGAGGATAGAGAGTATGTGGTCTACATCGATGCTTCTGGAATGGGATTTGGTGGTGTGTTGATGCAGAATGGTAAAGTGATTGCGTATATACCGAGACAGTTGAGGCCAGACGAGCTGAATTACCTAACACACGATTTAGAACATGCAGCTATAATTCACACTCTAAAGACTTAGAGGCATTATCTTTATAGAGAAACCATCAAGATCTTTGCGGATGATAAAAGTTTGAAGTATGTTACTACCCAGAAGGAGCTGAATCTCAAGCAATGGAGGTGGGTTGAACTGCTGAAAGACTATGACTGCTCGATTGAAAACCAACCCAGAAAGGCTAATGTAGTGGTCGATGCTTGAAGCAGGAAATCACTAGTGAAGGGTGATGTTCTCACATACAATGTGGAGTCATTGTTTGCAATGAGGAAGCTGCGACTAGAATTCCAAGTGATTGAAGATGGATTGCTAGAAAATATATCGATGAGGTCGATACTCAGAGAGCGAATAATGGAGAAACAGATGGAAGATGAGAAGCTGAAGCTTGCTAAGAAGAAGTGGAGCGGGGAAGAGAAACCCCTTATGTGATTGATGAGCAGGGAATTCTCCATTATCGAAAGAGACTTTATGTGCTGGATTTTCTAGAATTAAAAGACGAAATTCTTCATGAAGCACATTCCTCTCGATATTCAGTGCACCTAGGAAGTACCAAGATGTACAGAGACTTGAAGCAACTGTATTGGTGGTTGGGTATGAAGAGGGAGATTGCAGAATTTGTAGCAAAATGTTTGAGTTATCAGCAGGTTAAGGCTTAACACCAAGCTCCAGCAGGAAAGCTTCATTCCTTAGATATTCTAGAGTGAAAATGGGAGTGAATAACCATGGAATTTGTGGTTGGATTGCCTAGAACATTCAAAAATCACGATGCAGTATGGGTGATAGTTGACGGATTGATAAAATCTGCACATTTTTTACAATAAAGAAGGATGATTCCTTAGATAAGTTAGCACAAAAATATGTTGCTGAAGTGGTTAGGCTTCAGAGAGTGCTGATTTCCATTGTTTTTGACAGGGATCCTCGGTTTACGTCACGTTTTTGGGGTAGTTTGAATGAAGCTATGGGTACGAGACTGCATTTTAGTACAACTTTTCATCTCTAGGCTGACGGACAACTAGAAAGAACGATGTAGACACTGGAAGACATGATGAGAGCTTGTATTATGGAGTTCAGAGGCAACTGGGATGAGCATTTGCCACCGATAGAGTTTGCTTATAACAACTGTTATCATTCCAGCATTTGAATGGCACCGTACGAACCTCTGTATGGCAGGAAGTGTAGAAGTCCTGTGTTTCGGGATGTTGAAGGACTGTAACAGATTGAAGGTCCCGAATTGGTGCAGTAGAAAGTGGAAAAAGTTTAGGTTATTAAGCAATATATTAAATCTACCCAAGATCATCAGAAAAGCTACACTAACAAACATCTTTGGGAAATCACCTATGAGGTAGGTGAGAAATTGTTGTTGAAAGTATGACCTTGGAGAGGTGTGTTGCAGTTCAAAAAGAGCGAAAAGTTAAGTCCTAGATTCATTGGCCCTTACGAGATTGTGAAACAGGTCGGACCTCTACCTTACCAGTTTAGGTTACCAGATGAACTTTCTCCACTACATGATGTGTTACCCGTGAGCATGTTGAGGCAGTATCGATCAAATCCTAGCCATGTGATCAAGGAACCTGAAGTGGAAATGTTAGAGGATATGACATATAAGGAGGAACCAGTGGAAATTCTGGATTGGATGGTTCATAAGATGAAGAACAAGGAAATTCCAATGGTAAAGGTGAAATGGAGTTTCCATTCCCCGAAAGAGGCCACTTGGGAGGTCGAAGTCGAGATGCGCAGACATTATCCTCACTTATTTTCGAATCCAGGTGCGATTTTATATTGTGAAAACGAAATTTCCTTAATGGGGTAGAATTGTGACGACCTAAAATTTCCATTTAATTGAATTTTAAATAAAATACGTAGGAAATGAGAATATATTTTTTGCAAATTATTTAAAATAATAATTCGGTGAAAAGATATGAGAATTTGTTGGAAATAATAATTGGGGTTTGTGAAATCTGACGGAAACAGGTTTACGAGGTGTTTAGTGGACTAAATGCCAAAGAAGGAAAAATAGTCCAAACCAAATACTGTAAAAACTCTACTTCCTTCATTCCATAACCTCATGCATGTTATTTCCTCCATCAATCTCTCTTCAAAGCTCAACAACCCTAATCATCATCGATTCTCACGGAACCCTAGTTGTTGGGAGTTTCGAAATAAGTCTGCGATCAAGTTTTGGTAAGATTTCTTATGTGATTTTGTTGAATTCCGTTTTTGTTCCTAACCCTAATCTTTTGACCATAAATCTCTTTCGTTTCAGCACTGGTTTGAGCAAATCATAGCTCGTTGGAAAGCTTAACACATATACTATCTGTTAGTAACCATCTTTGGTGTTAAATCATGTTTTAGGCGTCCGAAATCAGAGTTAGAAATCATACATTGAAAAGTTACGAGTTTTGGGTTTTTTATGATCGAAAGTTTTTTGTGTTTCGTTTCTTGGGTAAGCTTGTTTGTCATTCATAGATATTGTTTTCAGTGTTAATTTCATTATGTATTGTATATTGAGTGAGATGGAAGTAAAAGTAGGAAAGTGGTTAAGGTTTTTGGAAGGAAAGGTAGGGAGTAGGATGTTAATCATGCGTGGGAGCATAAGAATCGTAAATTTGTACCTAATTGGACTTGTGGAAACATTAATGAAGGTTGGTTTGAGAAATAAATATGGTGGTAAGGGAAGCATATTAGGTAGAGGGAGAATTTATGGAGGGAAAGGGAGATAAGAATAGTATATAAATAAAAGACGCACATAGTAAGGCATTCTTATTATTTGAAATGTTTTATGAATGCTAGGTTAATGTTAAATTATGATATTGTATTATATGAGGTCTAAATCACGGTGAGGGAGTTTCCCAACCGAGTCGTTGGACTATTCTTGCGAGGTAAGTAACACGAACGCAACGTTCCTTGTGTGTATGATGTTGGTTGTAACTTGTTTGAATAAGTTGCTTAGTTTGGCTTAATTTTGAATTGATTATGAATATATGGTGTTGAAGCCTTCTGGATGTCTTAATTTTGGTATGATTGACTATACATGCATATACCTTGAATGTGAGCAAGGATGCAGATAAGAAATGTTCAACTATATGTGATGATTGTGTTATCATAGAAGTAATTGAAATGAATGTCGTGATTTGTGCTCATATGATGGATTATGTTAATAGCGATGTTGAGATTGTATGATGATTGATGATTGAGTTCAATATTGAATCCTAAAGCATGTTATGTTTGATTGTTTAAGTGCATGACTGGTAACATGGTTTATGCATGTAGCATTCATGCATTAGGCTCTTAGTGAGCATATTTAAATTAAAGAAGAAAGGCTCTTAGTGAGCAAGATTAATGAGGAAGTGCTAATGGCACTTAGTGTGCAAATTGTGGAGCTTAGCGCACAATATTATGGGTAGTATACAACAAATGCTGCACCGGGCACAATGGTTAAATATGTTGTACACAGGTGTGTGTACGGATGTGTCAGGCCAAAACAGGACGTAAATGCGGATATCCAAATCTTATAACGAAAACTCCCAGCTGAACGACCCGTTTGGAAACGTCAAATTTATGGCCAAAATAGGGGATGAATTTAAACCAAATTGAAATCACAAATGACCATATAAGGCTGCATTAGGAATCATTATGTCGCATGTATGCTTGATATGAAATTGAACGTTGTTTGATATGAATGGATCATATTGTATGATTTAGTATGCCTTGTGGTTAATTAGGTAAAATTTGAGTGTTGATAATAATGTGAATTTTGAAGAAGATGTGCTTATGAGTTGAATTAAGTCAGTTTAGTTGTTTTTTATGATGAGTTTTGAGTTTGTGAATGAATCTTGCAAATGTGTTGTTTTGTTTTGTGTTTTTTCCGGGACTCTAGCATTCACGCGGGGTGGCAGCAAAGTACGCGTCCTCACCACGATCACATGTACTTTGCAAGTGACCACACATTTTTCTATACCTGAACTACACACAGTAGTAGCAACAACGTGTAGTCTTCTACCACCTCGCGTAGTCCTGGTTGAACCCTCTTGTATCTCTACATTTCATATGTTTTATTAAGTTTTATGCCTTATACTTAAATGGTTTGAGTGTTTGTCGTGATTTGTGCTCATATGAGGGGACATTTTGGACATGAAGGTGTAAAGGTTTTTGGTGCTCAGACTTAGATAAGAAGATAGAAGAACTCAGGTGGGCTGTGCACTAGGTTTTTTCTCTTACATGTCGTCCAGACTGTTGTATTTGAAATTATAGTGCACACATTCATTTTTTAGGGTTATGCTTGAAATGGGGCCTGTCCGATTTCTTTTATTGTATAACCCTAGTAAATTTTACAAAACTTTGTAAAGTTTTATTTTAGTAATGAAAGGTATTTACATATATTATATATATTTGAATGTGTGTGGTAAAACATACATGATCAAAATTTTAAAACTTCTATTTTGACAAACTCATGATGTCCAAATCCAAACATCTTCGGAGGGAATGATTAATTAATATAGGGTGGTAATCGATTTTGGGGGTCACGCACACGATTTAGAGTTAGCTGTGAATGTTCTTGTTTGGCGATATTACTTATATGGGGAGACTTTTCAGATATTCACTGATCATAAGAGTCTCAAGTATATTACGACACGACGAGAGTTGAACCTTCTACATGCAAATTTAGTTTCTGATGATTTGAGCATGAAAGAAAAGGGAATGATGATTCAATTACATATAGAGTAGGATCTTTATTTTCTTTCCGAGAATTGTGAGTGCAGTTTAATTTTATTGAGGATCATATGTTAGCCAACATTGGAGTTCGACCTCAGATGAGAGAGTTGATTGTTGAGCATCAACAAGAAGATGTTTATCTGATGCAGATCGAAAAGAAAATTGAGTGAGGTGAGGTATCTATTGTACACTGACTTAATGATAATGGTGTATTGTGTTATAAAGATAGACTGTGTGTTCTTGATATTCCAGAGGTGAAGAATGACTTAATGATTGAGGCACATGCTTCAGCTTTATCAGTTCATCCTAGCAGTACTAAGATGTACATGATATGAAACAGTTGTACTGGTGGCTACATCTGAAGAGGGATATAACTGATTTTGCTACGAGATGTCTACCTTGTCACCAGATGAAGGTAGAACATCAAGCAGCAGCTGAGAAACTGAGACCACTTGAGATTCTAGAGTGGAAAAAGGAGAAGATCACCATGGATTTCATCATCGATTTACCGAAGTTATTGTTGATTGACTGACGAAATCTTCTCATTTCTTAGTATCCGACAGGATGATAAGTTTGATAAGCTAGGTAGATTATATGGTTATGAGATTATTGATAAATGCTCTAACGTGTATAATTTAATGCGTAAATGTTATGGTTCTGTAGTGTAAATTAAGCGTTTATCATGAGAAATAGTCTATTTATCTCTTGTTTAACATTTCACAGGTTAAGAATCAAATTCCAACAACTTTTGGACGAAAAATAACGAATTCGAGGGAAAAATAGAGCTACATGGACATGACTAAATTAGATGGACATGTTGAAATTACACGGTCGTGACCGTGTACTCTGATGGAATTTCGAATTTCTGGAATTTTATTGCAAAAATAAGCAAAAAGAAGAATTCGTGTCATATACAACGTCTAGAGGCATAATAACCACGTCCGCAACCATTCTTTGAGGATTCCATCATCATTTTCAAAGAGAAAAAACTCGTTTTCGATGGAAACAAAGAGTAAGGAAGAAGGTTGGATTGGAGCGCAGCGTGGACTATGGAGCAGATGTGCTAACTACAGTTAGATCTCTATGGCTTTCTCTGCCGTTGACGAGTTCTTTGTTATCTTCTTTGTGTTTTTATTTCCAATTATGAACTAAACTCTTCCAAACACTTAGGTTGAGATGAACTATTGATTGTTGAACCAGATATTTGATTTTAGTTTTAGTATTGAGATGTTTGTTGATTGAGATTTAATTATCAATTATTTTTGCCATTGTTGATTTCTTGATGGTGGCTTGTGATTGACATATTTATTCGTATAGGGTTAATCGAGAGATCGAATATACGATAGATCAACCATAATTAAAAGGATTTGAACACAAATCTAGAGATAGATCGACTTAAATATTCCGAATTAAGGTCAAAATGAATAGAGTAATTCATAGAATATTAACGTGGTCTTAATTAATCTAATTTGAATAGAGATTTCAGGTTAACTTAGTTAATATTATACATTAATACCTCGAGAGAGGGATTAATATAATTTAGGAATTTCCACGGTCTAGTCACAAATGTTACGCTAATTCTAATTTCAATTATGGTTAAACAACTTGAGGGATGCAAAATCTAAGTGTTGCCTTAGTAAATTGATTTTTAATCTCATCGTTTTCTATTTTTGCTCATTTGATTTTTAGTTTAACTAGTAGTTAATTAATTAGCTAAATTTTAATTACATTTGGCAGACTAGATAATAATAAATAGTGAGTAGCTAGTAGTCTATCTTTGTGGGATCGACACTTAGGGCTTTGAAAGCTAGTTACTGTACTAATAGATGCGCTTGCCTTTTGGTAACGTTAGGCAGACAATCATCAACTTTTTGGCGCCGTTGTCTGGCGAGGGTATCACTTTGCATTCTGGCACCATCTGTGGCATGGCCTGCCAAAGTTTGTCTCCAAATCCTCGCATCATCCGAGTAATAGAATGCCCCGCGTAGATGGCTGATGTCCTGGCTCATATACTTGAGCCAATACAAAGTGTGCCACCAAATACCCAAGGTGGAGGGGATAGTCATGGATAATGCTATAAAGACAAAGCAAGTCAAATTCTCCTACGACCCCATGACTATCTCTCCTAGCACTGACAGACTACACAATGACTTGGTGCATTATGCGGTGTTCTCGATGTTGAAGTTTTTATGCCTTCGCTCGGCTCGAAGTGTACTAGCCGGTTTTTATGTTGATCTCCCTCTACAATTGGTGTCTCGTAATCCCCTAGAAGGTCAACTCCGATGTAAATTTTGGTCCTGATTTTAGATACCCATGAGGTCGGCTTTTCTGTTGTAGACCTCCCTGTTTGCCCTGAATGATATGGTAGGCTGGTCATTGTCTCGTGAGTGCCCTCTCAGAGTCTGAATGGTGGAAAGCACCTCGCATGTAAGATGCCTCATCCTGAATAAAAAATAATTCCATCCATTTATTCCGAGACAACAACCGTCGAATGTCTCTATCCATGCCCAAATTCCAAAGTAGAGTCCAATCGATTCTTGTCATGCCAATGAAAGGCTTCTTCTGTAGAGTCTATAATCTCTCTCTCTGCTCCTTTGTCTCAAATGTGAGGAGGAGTCTCTCAACACTAGGTGGTAGGGGAGGTGACTCTATCTGCCTAGAGGAAAAGGTTGTGTCCATCCTATTTCTATTCCTTAAAAAAATGACATGCTGTGATAAGAGTCAAATAAAATAAAACTTGTTTTGAGTTAGTCATATCGAATAAAACGTAGCAAAAAATGTAGTATTTCAAAGTGTAAATACATTTCATTCTTAAGTGAACTATGAAAAAGTATAAATGTTAACAGCATGTAGGAACTTAAATCGCCACAAATGAGTTATTCTTAATTTCAATCTTAAAATCTCAACCTTATAATCTTTTAACTTCAATTGTCAAGTTGCATGGTGTTCCTACTTCAATTATGTCTGATCGTGCTCCTAGGTTTACATCGCAATTCTAGTAGAGTTTACATGATACGATGGGTACTCGTTTGAGGTTTCGTACAACTTTCCATCCATAAACAGATGGTTAGTCTGAGAGGACGATTCAAACAGTTGAGGATATGCTCCGAGCTTGTGTTTTGGAGTTTGGAGGTAATTGGGACAATCATTTACCTTTAGTTTGAGTTTGCATAAAATAATAGCTATGATTCTACTATCGGGATGGCACCATGTGAGATATTATACGAGAGACAGTGTCGTAGTCCAGTGTACGAGGATATTGAGGGTTTGCAACAAATTAATGGACCATATTTGGTTCAGAAAACTCTTGAGAAGATTAATGTTATGAAAAGATATATGCAAGCAGCTTTGGATTGTCAGAAGAGCTATTATGACTAACATCATCGAGAGATAGAGTATGCGGTCGGAGATCTAGTTTTCTTGAGTTTCACCTTGGACAAGTGTTATTCAATTTGGGAAGCGTAGAAAGTTGAGTCGTAGGTATATTGGACCGTACGAGATTATCGAGAGAGTAGGACCACTGGCTTATAGATTGCGATTACCAGCAGAGTTGACCCGATTACATGATGTATTTTATGTTTCGATGTTGAGAAGGTACAGATTTGATCCTAGTCATATGTTGAGTGCTTCGGAGTTAGAGATATTCGAGGAGCTGACTTATGAGGAGGAGCTGATTGAGATTTTAGAAAGGCAGGTGAGACAGCTACAGAATCATGAGATTTTGATGGTTTTGGTGAAATGGAGTTTTCATTTACTAAAAGAAACTACTTGGGAGGTGAGTCAGATATGAGACGACAATATCCATAACTGTTTCTAGACTCTACATCAGAGCATTAGGGTATGTTCTAATTCTGGACTTCAATATTGGATATTATGCTATGTTGATATGATTCAAATTTTCAATTTATGATCATTTCATTTGATTGATGACTTAATTTTAAATTTCGAGCACAAAATTCTCTAAGTGGAGGACAATTGTGACATCCTATAATTTATTTTATGGAAATGATTATTAGAAATAACATTTTTCTTATTGAAATGATGAAAAATAGATGATTAAATCTAGGTATTGAAGGTTGATATAAGGGTTATATCAATTAAATAAGAAAAGGGAGAATTCTAAAAATAGCAAAGAACACATTGTGGTAGTGGAGTATGCGCAGTGACCAAGACAATGCATAGTCCACTGTCCACTACGTGTAGTCAGATAAATAATGGAAAAAATATAAGTTCGCTAGATTGTAACGGTAAGAACATTCAATAAAAATTTCTGAAGGTTCAGAGGAAGGGTTAGAGTGAGAAAGACAAGAGAAGAGTTAGATAAGGTGAAAAAAAGGAGATTTTAACACGAGAACACATCCAATTTTGCGAATTAATCATAGTTTTGAATCAGGGATTCGTAAAATAACACAAAACGGTAAGTTTTCTATGTTTACATATGAATATATAGTTGGTAAAAGATATTGGAAGATTGGTGGGAATTGTGTGTTGCTAGAATTAGATGAATCAAGTTAAGAATAAGATGAATTGGTTGATTTAGAGTTGATTTTATCTATTCTAGTTAGCTTGAATATGTTTTAGTTAAGATAGGAGATTGATTCAAGATGAATGAATACTTAGAATCATGAATTGAATTTGTTGTCTTATTGATTTATATTTGATATGAATGAAAGTGGTATGTTTTTGGCTATATGTCTTTGTTGACATATGATTGATATATATATATATATATATATACTTTAGCGAATATATGGTTGACATATGGATGATATATAGTTGACTATTGAAAAGCATGTATTGCTTTAAATTTATAAATGTTAACATGGGGTTGATATTGATATGTTGTTGATGGTTATACCTATGTGGTATGTTTTTAAATAAAATGTACTCTTTGTGAGATAATTACATGTTTCTTTATTTTATTGATATGTGCTATGAATGAAATAATAGAAAGCATGAAAAATGTGATCCTGTGTGGTATATTATATGTTTTGTGTGAGGTATGCCTTGTACTTTGTGATATGTATTAATACGAATGTCATTCATACATTCACCTGTTGCATAAGCATTTGTGTAGCATGATATCATGTATGGATAAGGACGTACTGTGTGCTGTCCTGGACGTACTGTGTGCTATCTGTATTTATTAGCTATGTGCTAAGAGCTGTGTGCTCATGTTGTGTGCTATTCCTTTGTTGTGTGAAACAGAGGATTTCCACTGTTGTGAGCTATAGTGGAAAAAAATCCGGGGTCATCTTGTCTGGATTTGCAATATTATTGATACTGCATACATTTGCATAATGCTATAAGATTTGTGTGATTTGGATTATTGTGTGCTTAAATAAATGAGCTCCTATGTGGACTATAAATATGTGTGTGATGTAGAACCTGTGTGGTTTATGATTGTTGTGTGTTATCCTGTGTGGATATTGATCAGTGTGATCTTAATGCCGTTGTGTGTTATATTGATGTTCTGTGTGAACAAATTTCTATGTGTAAGATGGAAAGATGGAATTGATATGTGAATAGCCTTATGCTAGATGCTTTGTGCTTTAGATATCAATATTAGATTGTGAGGTTCTGTGATGATATAATGTAATTAACCTGTGTGGTTAGAAAGTCTGTGTGAATGGATTGGATATGATTTTATTAGCATAATCAATTGCCATAGGGAGAAAAAAGACAGGCACGACCTCATACAATTTAACATTTTTTCCCTACACATCCTTTTGCCTAAATGAAGCTAAGATTACTTACTGAGTATGTTAAATACTCACCCCTGTGTGTTTTTTTATATGATGAGCATATCATAGGTGTAACCCCCAAAAATTTTAACCTAAATTATGTGAAAAATGGTAGGAAAACAATGGCAAATAAGCTAGGGATTGATTTGCCAAAACCCTTCTCCAAACTGTTTTGGACACAGAGTTGATTTGTATTTTGCTAAAATGGGAACAGGTAAGCAAACGGTTTGGTAAACCATTTATGTGACCCCAAATTCGACTACCACCTTATGTTAATATATAAATCCTTTCGCAGTGATATTCAGAATTGGACATCATATTATTATTTGAAAAGAATAAGTATTGAATACAATTTTAAGAAAATATACATTCATGACTGGAAATAAAACATTACAAAGTTTGAGAAGGAATATACCAAAATCAACCAAGGTTTACAAAATTATTATGGTTATGAAAGAAAATGAATCTATTTGATACCATTTCAATTATAACCTAACATAAGAAAGATATGCACCATCATGTTCATTACAAATATGAGTATAACATAAAAAAAATCAGTCCCTAATGTAGATCCTGTAGGGTTTCCTATGTGTTTAAAACTTTTTGGCAGCGGAATAATCACGTAAAACACATAAGAACAACCCAAGATCAACATAAAATCATCTTAAAACATGATGTATACAATCGGTTTACTTAAAAACACAATAAAGATTTAAGCTTTGCGAAGAAAAATCATACCTTTGCAAGTTTCTTCCTTAGCCGATTGCTCTAGGGTAAGAATCAAGAAACTACCACCTTAGAATACACTAAGGTGACCTTGATGACAACAAACAAGAATCCCACACGTGATTCCTCTACAGATTAACTCCCGGATTAGCGAATAAGTGTACTAGCACAAGGATAGAAAACGTACCACCTATTACACTCAACTTTCAGATGAGATTCTTGATGAAATAGGAGCACCACATTGAAAGTCTCCTATAATAAGCCCCTAATTCTCACTTCACTCTTTAAAAACCTAAATTTTCTTTGTGGTTTTGTGAGTAAAGTTTTAGCCAAGAATGGAGAGGAGAGGATGGCACACACTAATGTAATTAGGGTTGCATTTTCTCTTTCATCAAGTCCTTTTAAAGACAAGAGTCCTACTAGGGTTTGCCACTTAACACTTCTAATCCTTATAGGATTTGTTAAGTTTGAATTTAAAATTAAAATCCTTTTAATTTTAAA
>CANYCX014575164.1:0-26486 GCA_948193385.1 Breynia disticha f. nivosa | reverse complement strand
GATCACCCCAGTTCGATGATTCCTAGCTCGGGTTAAGATTTTTGGAATTTGGTTAGGTTTTGGAGAGGTGAAACGTGAATGGAGTGGGAAATGAAGAAAAGTGGTGGCATGTAATCTATATATATATATATATTCAATTGACCATTTTACCCTCGGCTCAACCCTCGATCATTATTTCCACTTTCTCTCTCCTAATTTTTACTATTCCCACAAATTTTTAAATCTTAATTAATCCTACACTCTCCCACCAATATTTAAATAAAATATTTCGCGAAAAATTTATTCGCAGAATTATTAAATAATTCAAAAATTTCCTAAAATTCTTAAAATTGAGGGCGTTACATCGATAATTTCACAAAGATGGCCTCGAGCTCAACTCTGATCCAAAGTTCATAAGTCTCCTCCTAGAGAACAATTATCATAAAAGGTTGTCAATAGACTCATTCCATATATGTAACTTCAATTTCTAGCCTTTAAAACTCAATTCTCTAATTTCCTTACTTAAATTCAAATACATCGAATTCTCTTAATCTTGTTCTAATCATAATTTATATGTTATAAATCATCCACAAGAGCTCAAGTAACTCAAATTCAACTAAACAACCTTAATTACATACCTATTCCAGCTCCTCTCCATCATTTCAGAATTTTCTCACAACCTAAAATTCATATGTTCATTCAAAACCAAGCTTACAAGCTTACCTTAGTATGATTGGCTTCAAATTTGCAAGAATTTGAGTTCTTCCTTGCTTAAACACTCCCTCTAGAACTCTCTAGGGTTTTCTCCTACTTTTCTCTTATTTTTGCTCTGTTTAATCAATGAAACAGTGTTACTCGTTCTTCTGTTTAAAACATTTCCAGCCAACACGACTTGAAGCACGGGTCGTGCTCGTGGTCATACCGTGTTTTCTAGCACAAGTTCTAGTTTGATCGTGCACCAGATCGTTCTGACATTTTTCAGAAATGATGAGCATGCCCACTGGCACAATCGTGCTCCAGCTCGTGCTCATCTATTATTTTCTTCACTTTTTCGATTTCTTTTCGATTCAATTTTGTTTTTAATCTATTTTCTAAATAAATTAATTTTATCATTTTCCAAGGCGTTACAATAGTGAATAGAAGTTGGAATGAGAGAGAGCATATGTAGCGCCCTGAAATTTAATGGTCCCTCTCTAAAAACATCGTTAGCACAACTTAACTAAACACATAGGATATCGTGACTTGACATGTAGATAAATATTATCATAACTTTTGAAAATATTAAACAACCAAGTCCTTACATATGAAGTGTTAGACAACAAATGTGGAGCTAAAAATTTTAAAAAAATTATCCCGAATAACCCAAGTTTTCATAAAATATAAAATATTTTCAATGAGGAGAGAGAAATAAATATGTATATATGAAAAACCCTCGGGTGTGACGCCAAATTTTTGCAAATTTCCTTTTTGAATGAAACCAAGTTTTTGCACCATTTTTTTTAAACATAAGTTGTTTCAATCATGAAATACAAAACATACATTAAATATAGTTTGAAATGCGGAAGCCGTGGAAAAACATTTAAAATGACAATGTTATAACACTCATTTATGCTAATGTATACATAGTCACACAAACATGCACAAAGCTAAACCAACTGGGAGCCCGACCTTTAGTATCGCACCGCTAGCCACGCCACTCATGGAGTCCCATCCCTGATTCATGTCTCTCTGCACACAATTCATCAAAACACAGGTGAGTATTTTAAAATACTCAGTAAGCTTTCCCTCAGTGTCATTACTATGCTGAGGTGCAAGGGAGTCCTCGGCCTCCGCGGCCTATCCTCCCTCATGGCGCCCTGAAGCCATCTCAAAGACAATCATTTTATGTGTTTATACATTCATTTTAAGTGTTTATCTACTAAGGAAAACATCCTAGATCATTAGGATACTTTAGGTATGCATAGGATGTTATTCAGGCCGAAAATAGAGTTTCTGGGTCAAATTAACGTATGTCTAAATCATAATTAACGTACGTTATTCATAGCCAAGAATAATGTATGCCAATGGATGATTAACGTAGGTTTACAAGTGATAACGTACGTTATATACCAAAATAACGTACGTTATTTGGCCTCTGAAGCATTCTGTCTGAATTTTCTAAGTTCCTCTTATACATACACTTATCATTTCACATTAGACATACCATACAACCCACAAGGCATTCCCACGAGTCTATTATACATCCTAAACATCACGTTTAACCTCTCAAAACATATAATTAACTCATTACATCAAGATTTACCACAATCATGAACATCCATACCATTCACACAAGCATTAAAGACACCATTATACAAACTTATATATATTCCCAACAACAAACCTTATCAAAACAAGCCACCATAACATTCTTAGCAACTTAACCAAACACATTACATATCATTTATCATCATCTTAACCATTAATCCTTCAACACAATTCAACATACCCTTAGAGGATCAAAACCATAATCATAAACTCAACATAACCATCGATCATTTCATAACACATGCTTAAATACAAACCATCCTCAACTTTCATTCCATCATATAATTTAGTATTCCATATATACATACATCATCATTTCATCAAACCATCACACATAACACCAATCCAAATAGAGCGTACAACTCATGCAATTTATGTATTACCATACAAGATTACACCCATACATATAATTCATTCATAAATCATACAAGAGTCGCGATCATTCAATAACAATTTATGCTCATCCCATAACCAATTCATACGCATTCATTGTCTGTGCAAATCAATAACATGTATGCCAAATGAATGAGAGTGCAATGCTAATGAATTATCCACACATATGTACCCCAGGGTCTAAAATCATCGGGTCAAGCCCGACATCAAATCATCAAGCTCTCGCTCAGCATCAAATCATCGAGCTCTCGCTCGGCATCAAATCATCGAGCTCTCGCTCACCATCAAATTATCGGGACTGGCCCTGAATCAATTCACATTTGGGCAAATCCCCTATTTTTCTCACAATTGGTCTAATCCCCCATTTATCATAATCTATCGGGCCTTGCCCGGCATCGAGCTCTTGCTCGGAATAACATAACACTAAGAGGCCAGCTTTTGTGTTCTCAACATTTGGGCTAATCCCCCATCTTTTCACATGTGAGCTTTAAACTCCTTTTCTCGATGCATGAACATGCACATATTCATGCCAACACAATATAATATGTATGAATGCAAATCCATGCATTTCATCTCAAATCTCCATAAACACATGCATATGAATGTTCCACAATTCATTTGTATCACAACACGAGCCAACATGCTCAATATAGCCAAACTCGGCATAACCAACATATACTTTGTAACTCACTTAGAGTTCATCATAAGTCAATAAGGAACAATCATAACGTGCATATGGATGCTCACACACAATTCGTTACATCGTCAATTCACAATGTGCCCTTAGGCCATGTTCGCATACAAGCCAAACATATGACACCATAGTCATCAACAACAATTATACCATACAAGGCATTTTATAAACCATTCACTCATGCATACCAACCATACTTTTCCACTTACCATGTTCAATATCATCATAAGCTTTATACTTATGTCATACATCATATTCACACAATACACATTATCATTTGTATCATAAATTTGCATTCTTAGAACACTTTATCATGATCAATTTACATTCTCAATCATCAAGGAATACGTTCATACATACCAATCGCAAACCTTGCCAACTTCCTAACCAATCACAACCAAACATACACATAAAACCATTTACTTTAGTAAGCATCCACTTCAATATCATTCACTTATAAGTTTCTTAAATCACCTTTCATATAAATTTTCACCAAAGAACATTATTCACACCATAATCAATCATTCAAAATCAAAAAACAAGTAAACGTTCAAAACACTTACCTCGCGTTCCCGCGAACTCAATTCGGCAAAAATCCCCTATTCGGGTTCTGTTTGCCGAAACCTACACACATTATAACACATTTCATATGATAATTAACATTCTATACTTATTTTTCCATTTATCTAACAATTTTCCCTAAATTCCAAAATTTCTCCATAAACCCTAATTCCTTGAATCTCATCAAATGTTATGTTTTTGGGTAAATGGTTTATGGAATCGCAACCTACGTAAAACCCATCAAAACCCTAACAAATGCACATATTTTCAACCACATTTCAATCTCAAATCAAGGATTCTTACCTCTGCCTGTTTTGCCTTTGCCTAGAATGAAGAGGGATTGACTTGAGGACCGATTTGCTGTTAATCTGCTGTTAAAATGATGTTTGCTGGTAGGTTTGATGTTAGGAAGGGCTTAAGAATGGTGTATGGTTGTTGGGAGAGAGTTTGGAGAGTTTAAGAGTGTTTTTACCTCGTTTGTGGCTGTTCTCGGCCTTTTAATGACCTGTACAGAACCTCGATAACGTACGTTATTTTGCAAATTAACGTACGTTAACAAAATGCAGATTTTTGGAAACTGACTATGAATAACGTATGTTAACATGGATTAACATACGTCAATCCATATTAACGTACGTTAATATATCCATTAACATACGTTAATCCACTTCGGACAGCCATTTCCAACTTTTTCGACTTTCTTTCGATCCCTGGTCTACGTATCCTTATGTATACATAACCACAACTTATTTTAAACATGAAATCAACTTATTTAACATCAATTAACATTGAATTAACACATATATCAAGATCAAATCCAACCATCATTTACATCAATTTGTACCTCCTCTTTTCTTTTCATTCTTCCTCGATCTCATAACTTAACTTCCACTATACTTATGCGAATGCATCCATATCACATTCCAACATTATTACTCATGAATTAAACATAAATCGCCTTTGAATTAGATCTTGTTCAACCCCTAAACATATAATATTTCATCCTTTATATTTTTCATTCTAGAATAGGAACATTTGTTACTTTAGTTTTCAATCACACTCGCACCACTTCCTCTACACGCGAAAGGAATCAAATAACACGCACACACATATTTCATTTCTATTCATAATCATTATTTTCAATTTAAAATGGATGAATTTCTGGGGCGTTACATGTGATCTCAAAGATTTGATAATAGTATATGTAAGAGAGACCATAACATAACGATCTTAAATCAAGTTGCTGTAAAACTCCATAAATATACTCAGAAACATGAGGGTACGTAATATATGTACACAGGAACATCTATAAAAGAAACTAAAGCTATTATTCCTGATCAAGATAAGGCTAAACCTTCTCTGCTTAGAACTCATAAATTGGAAGTTGCTACAATAATTACTACCATTGTAATGTAAAATGAAAAAAAATGCAGTTTTAATTGCAAATTGAACATACATATTAATTAAATATTATGCCATTCTTCTGGTGAATTTACAAAGAAGGTTACAAACCTCTAAATCTGATTACAATACATGATAAAATGACCATGTATTGATGAGAAAAGAGAGGCGACAAGGCGAATAGTTGTGTCTCTTGGTAATAATGATATGATATGAATGCTAATTGTCAACAAATTCATAATTGTGATCTAGTTAAGATGTTCATACAATATGATCATGAGTGCATCTAAGGAGGGGTATAGTGAATTTGAGGAATTCTATCGCTTATTTTCCTTATAAGTTTAATGTCTTGATTTATTAGTTATACCTAAGTTTGATATTCTTGAAACCCCATTTGTGTTACCCTTTTTCTTTCATGTGATCGCAAAGTCCTTATATATCTTATTTCTATGGTGCATGTCGTGGTTGACATTACATGAGGTTATGAGAATTGAGCATAGAAAATTGTCAATTTGAGAATTTAAAAACTTATAAAATATTGAAAAGAATATTAATAGTGGCAAATTCATTCAAATGAATTTATGAAATTATTGATTGTATGGATTGGGAGTATGCTATGGACAGTTGAGGAAAAATTTTACTATATATTGATCTTTATGTGGGAAATCGATTACATTTGGTTGTTAAGGTTAACATGTGGGGTCTAACTTGATTCCTTATAAATTGAATAGTGATAATGTTATAAAGGATTCTCAAATTTGGATTATTTGAGATGGATAAAAATATCGATAACATGATTAAGGAGATTAATAGGAAGAAGACCATTGGTCACTAATTACAACATGAAGAACTTAACTAATTTCAGCGACGAAATTTTTATAAGAAGGGGAGAGTTGTAATGCCAAAAAATTTAGTCATATTTTATTATTTATGTATTAGAATCATTGGTAGTCAAAATTACAAGCGATGAAATTGTGGAAGTGTAAGACCCTTTTTCGCAACCTTATTTTCAATAATTTATAATGGATTTCATAAGCCAAGCCAAACAATAAAAGAAGAAAGAAGATACTAAAAATAATACATGCATTTACTCAAAATCTCAGACCATTTTATATATAAACAAAACATAAAAATGCGGAAGCTATAATATGGTATACAACCAAAATGCTTGTAAGTCATATATACAAATATATACAAACTACAAAAATCCATAAGTCAAAATCTAGAAGTCTGGACCTCATAACTCGTATCGCTCCGATCAGTGTACACCATGAATCTCCAAGTCCAGCAACTATCTACGATCTACTCAATATCACAAATCACACAGAAAGGTGAGTATTTCAAATACTCAGTAAGCACATTTAACACACACTTACCAAAGTAGTTAATGCATAAGTAATCATTTATTATTACAATTTATGTACATTATTCAAGAGGACAATCATCCCTACTCAAATATATTATTAATGTCTATTTTACAATCTGTACAACATGTTTTCCAAGTGGATTGTTGTGTCTTGTTGAGCACGAGGGTCGTGCTCATCATCTACCCAGAATAGTTTTCTGGCACGAGCTCGTGGTTTCAAAATGGCAAAGCACAAGGTCGTGCTGATCAACACGATAGGCGTGCTGACCTTCTGTTTTGCACAATTCACTTTCAATTTTCACAGTAACAAGGCGTCAATTAACTCATAGTATCCATGTTATAGCTATTACATATCAGATACCAAAACTATAGTACTTTCACTCCATTTGAACACATAATCAAACATAAATGCCTGTACATAGAATCCATACCACACATGATTTATCTTAAACATAATTACTGACTCAATACATCTTATTAACCATAAAAAAAATTCAATTACAGTATCTAGCAACCAAAACAGAAGCATTTAATCATTATTATACATTTTTTATGGCATCAAAAATAGGTATGAATGCATTATTAAATGCAAATGCGATGTTAATGCAATCACATAGATATGCCTCAGGGTATTTTTTCTTTTCTTTTTTTATTTCCTCAAACCTAGTCTGGCATCGAGCTCTCGCCTGAAATATCGTCAGCCCACCCAACATCGAGCTCTTACTTGGAATCATCATCTGGCCTGGCCCGACAATGAGCTCTTGCCTACAATTAATCTTGGCCATGTGCTATATACCAATGCTCATGCAAAACATCAATGGATCAAATGCATTCAATATGGCCATAATTCTCAAATCATACTATGTGTCATAATATCAAATGGAATGGTAACACAGTCTCATCATGAAAACAATCCCTTGTTTTCCACAATCTCATACATGCATAGCATAGATCAATTAGCATTATCAAAAGCATATTGATGCATTACCAAAAACTTATAAGAACATAAACATTCTTATCATCACAAACAAGAACATAAATGTGCCTTTAATAGCTTGAAGTTCTTAAGAACATATCATATCTACCACTCAAATGCATAAACACGCTACATATTTTCTTCCATACCAACATTTAACTCAATCATGATTCAATCAAGACTCTACATGTAATGCCCCAAAAAATATACCCAAAAGTTGTGGAAAATTTGGGAAAGAGTAGGCAAAAAGGGTTAGTGCAACAGCTAGTGGAAATCGTTCCCTAAACTGTTCTCAACATAGTCAAACTTTTTGAAATTTGCACTGAATAGTGTCGAAACGATTAGGAGAACAGGCATTGTAGACCGTTCTCTAAACTGTTTCAATCGGCGGGATTTTAATATATAGTCTGTATATATAAAGATTTAGTGAGGGATATGACATAAGCTTATCCTATATTATCCCAACTGTTCCCTTATTTTTCCAGGCCCTTTAGAGACCTTTTCAAACCCTTTTCCAAACAAAATCCTCTCCTCTTTCATTCATAGTCTCTTGGATTGAAGAAAATGAACACCTTGTGTGGGATCTCAAGTTACAACCATTGGGATGAGGTAAGATCTTAATTTTTGAGATTTTTGGTTTGTGGATCTGGTTTATGATAGGTTAAATGGGTTTTGTGGTAGGGTTTAGGTTAAATGGATTTCTGGTTTCTGGATTTGGGTTATGACAGGTTAAATGGATTTCCAATGTGTGAGTTACCATGTGTTCTTGGGTGAGATTAAAGAGAGGATTTGGGAAGTGACTTGAGGATAGTGTAGGGATTCTTGCCCATTGAGAGTTTCATGTAGAATGAGCATTTATGTGATGATTAGAGTGGAACGTGATTCATTTGCAAGGAGTTTGAGGTAAGTGCATCGAATGTCACTTACCTTAGTAGGTTTTGTATTTATACAGTTAAGTATATTTTGGCTAATATTTATGGTAGAAATGTAAAATGTGATTAGACAGCATAAGCATAAAGTGTAGGTATATATTGCGTTATGTGTGATGTATGTTGGATGCTTGAATATGATGTATGATGTGTTTGTATGGATTGTGATATCTGAAATTTGTTGATGTTGTGGTGTGTTTTGAATGGTGGAAAGTATAATATGTAAATTCCCTAATGTTATTGTGTGTTTGATCCAAGTGTGGTGAAAATATGATGAATTGATAATGTCTTTAAATGGAATGGGTGACATGAATTGTGCGATTGGTGATTGATTGAGATTAGTGAACTTGTGGTTTTGTGTAGAAGCAATGCATATGACATGTTTGATATGGAAATGATTAAATGTGGTATGAGATGCATTCATGATATGATTGGCATTGCATGGGCATGAGCGATATGTTCATGAAAAGATAAAATAAAATAGGAGCGGGTGCTCAAATTGGAGAGATCCCTAAAAATATGAATTTGGGATTGTGTGCTCAATAGTAGAGAACCTAAGAAAATTTGACAAAAAAATGGAGCAACTGCTCACTGTTAGTAAATAAGGAACGGGTGCTCATCGTTGGTAAATAAAGAGCGGGTGCTCACGAAGGAGAGATCTTCCAAATAAAAAGAAAATGAATGAACCCCGGGGGCATTTGTATATGGATTGCATCGTGCATATACATCAAACATTCATGGGCATGTATATGTGATAATGTGATTGGTTGAAATAAAAATGTGTATATTGACATGGTGGAAAATGAAACTTATGCGTGTGTGTTATGTGTTGTGCAGTTACATGAGTGAATGTATGAGTGCGTGCTAAGGTTGTTGGATAATGTATGCAGAAATATGTATGGAATGGTTATTAGGGTATGAACTTGAATGTTGAGTGGTTGTTATGTTTTGAGTTGATCTGCTGTTTTTTTTATTCTAGAAGGTTGGAACGGGCAGGAGAACGGGCTATACAAGCTGTTTCCCAAGCTGTTTTAGCTTTTGGGCATTCTAGAGTGTCAGAATAGATTGGAGAAAATTTTAGTGAAAATTGTTCTCCAATGCGTTTGAATTAACTGAGTTGGACACAATGGTAGAACGGGTTGGGAAATAGGCAATGCAAACCGTTCTCCAAGCCGTTCGAACCTACTAAGTTGGACTGAATGGTAGAACGGGGTAGTAGAATGGGTTTGGAAACAGGAAACCCAGGCCATTTCCAAGACCCTTTTGTCCCCAAATAGTGTAAAATAGTAAGTTTGTAGTAATTAAAAGAGTTTTACTAAATAAGCCAATATATGATAGTCTAATACAATGACGACTTAATATCGAGTACTCTAAATAACATACTATAGGAGGATGGATCTAGATGTGCTATGTGATTTCCTATTATTGATAATGTACTAGAATTAAGTAACCTAGGATGATTTCTCTAGACTCGTAAAGGACTAAAACATCTAACACACTTTACCAATTAAGTACTTATACATTAACTACCTTGGTAAGTGATGCAGATGTACTTATTAGGTATTTAGTTACTCACGATGCATTGTGTTTTTGGTGACTTGTGCATAGCGGTAGTAGTGTGTTTCGGACTATACAATTTGGGGTTGCTAGCAGTACGATACTTGGATCGAGGTTGAGGCCCTTAGCATATCGTTTACACTCATTTGCATTTTGTAAATTCTATACAGACTTTGTTAGTGTAGATAATTGATAAATGCATTGTTTTAAACCATAGTCATAGCTTTCAGAAACTTGTTATTTTGTATATACTTTATCACTGGCTGAGGGTTAAAATGAATGCATGATGTTATTGGTACTATGTTGTAGTTCATTACTACATTCCATCCCTAGACTGATGGTCAGTCTGAGCAGATTATTCAGACGGTGGAGGATATGACGAGGGCGTGCGTACTTGAGTTTGGAGGCAATTGGGATGACCACTTGTTGTTATTTGAGTTCGCTTGCAACAATAGTTTCCATTCTAGTATTGGAGTGGTGCCTTATAAGGCCTTGTATGGAGGACGATGTTAGAGCCTGACTTATTGGGATGTTGAGGGCTTATGACAGATTGAGGGGAGTTAGTCCAGTAGACCCTCGAGAAAGTCAATGTGGTAAAGAGGTGCATGTAGGCAGCTCAGGATCACCAAGAGAATTACTTTGACTAACAACATCGAAAGATTGAGTAAGAGGTTGAAGATAGAGTATTCCTTATGGTCTCCCCATGTAGAAGCATAATCTGATTTGGTCAGAGAGGGAAACTGAGTCTGAGGTATGTGGGTCCATATGAGATCACCGAGAGGGTCAGACCGTTTGCCTACAGACTCTAATTACAAGTTCAACAGCTTCAGAATCGGGAGGTTCCAATAGTTAACGTCAAGTGGACCTTCCAGTCACCTAAGGAAGCTAGTTGGGAAGTCCAGAATGAGATGCGAGCAAAATATCCGCACCTATTTTTGAAGACATTAGAGGCCACATGAATTAAGTCATGCTTTGGAAAACTCCTTGTTGATTTGTTAGTACGGGTGTGAGTTGTGATTGTTGGATAAAGTATGAGAAAACCTAACGTACTTAAATTTTAGGGACAAAATTTCCTAAGGGGAGATCTGTAATGCCCTAAAAAATATGCCCAAAATTTATGGGAAATTTGGCAAATAGTAGGCAAGAACGATTTGTGGAACGGCTAGTGGAAATTGTTCCCTAAATTGTTCTAAAAAAAGTCAAGCTTTTTGAAATTTGCACCGAATAGTGTCGAAACAATTAGGAGAATGGGTACTGCAGACCATTCTCTAAATCGTTTTAGTTAGAGGGATTTTAAAATATAGTCTGTATCTATGAAGATTTGGTGAAGAATATGACATAAGCCTATCCCATCTTCTTCCCAGCTATTCCCTTATTTTTTCGGGCACTTTAGAGACCTTTTCAAACCCTTTTCCAAACAAAACCCTCACCTCTTTCATTCTTAGTCTTTTGTATTCAAGAAAAAGGAACACTTTCTGTTGGATCTCAAGTTACGACCTTTAAGACGAGGTAAGCTCTTAATTTCTGAGATTGCTAGATTGTGAATTTTGGTTATGATAGGTTAAATGGGTTTTGTGTGAGAGATTTCCATTGTGTGAGTGTCCATGTGTTATTAGGAGAGATTGAAGAGAGGATTTGGGAAGTGAGTTGAGGATAGTGTACAAATTCTTGTCCATTGAGAGTTTGATGTGGAATAAGCATTTATGTGGTGATTGTGGGTTGAAACAATGTAGGAAACGTTGCGCGGAACCTGGATTGGAGTGGAGCGTGAGTCATTTGTGTGGAGTACAAGGTAAGTGCATCGAATGTCACTTACCTTGGTAGGTTTTGTATCTATAAGGTTAAGTATATTTTGGCTAATATTTATGGTAGAAATGTAAATGTGATTAGAAAGCATAAACGTAAAATGTGGGTGTATATTGCATTATGTGTGATGTAGGTTGGATGTTTGAATGCGATGTATGATATGTTTGTATGGATTACGATATGTGAAATTTATTGATGTTGAGTGTTTTGACAGTGGAAAGTATGATATGTACATTCCTTGATGTTATCATGTGTTTGATCCAAATGTTTTGAAAATATGATGAAGTGATAATGTTATGAGTTAATGTGGTTATGGTATGGATTTATGGCCTTAAATAGAATGGGTGGCATGAATTGTACGATTGGTGATTGATTGAGATTAGTGAAATTGTGGTTTTGTGTAGAAGCAATGCATATGACATGTTTGATGTGGAAATGATGAATATGGCATGATGAATGTGGTTTTGTGTAGAAGCAATGCATATTCCTACTGGGTTGGATAGAATGGTAGAACGGGGTGGAGAATAGGCAATGCAAACCGTTCTTCAAGCTGTTTGATATTACTGATTTGGATAGGGTGGTAGAACGGGTTTGGAAATGGGAGACCCAGATTGTTTCAAGAGTGTTCTCATCTCCTAAGCAATGTAAAATAGTAAGTTCGTAATAACTAAAAGGGTTTTGCTAAATGAGCCAGTATATGATAGTCTAGTACAATAACGACTTAAGCCCTAGTACTTTAATAACGTACTATAGGATGATGGATCTAGATGTGCTAGGTGATTTCCTATTTTTGATAATGTACTAAGATATATTGAATTAAGTAACCTAGGATGATTTCCCTAGACTCGTAAAGGACTAGAACATCTAACTCACTTTTCCAACAAAGTACTTATGCATTAACTACCTTGATAACTGATGTAGATGTACTTACTGGGTATTTAGTTACTCAAGATGCATTGTATTTTATGGTGACTTGTGCAGAGCGGTAGTAGTGGGTTTGGGACTATACTATTCAGGTTTGCTAGTGGTGCGATACTTGGATTGAGGTAGAGGCTCCTAGCATATCGTTTATACTCTTTTGCATTTTGTAAATTCTATACAAACATTGTTAGTATAGATAATTGATACATGCATTGTTTTAAATCATAGTCATAGCTTCCGCACTTATTTTGTATATGTTTTATCATTGGTCGAGGATTGAAATGAATGCATGATGACTACTAGTTTCATTTTGGTTAGCATTTCAAACCATTTTAAAAAATATAGTCGACAAAATCCCTAATTTATTCAAAATGAACTTTGCAAATTTGAGCGTCACACTACAACTCTATACTCATTTTTAAGCCATGATTACACAAGAAATCCCATGTCATTATCACAATAGCATATAAGCTCAAATACAATCAAAGACAACCATGTTTTTTATAGACACATTTCAACTATCATTTTAACACAACTGCACGTTAATCATGTATGAATTAACCATACAAATGCAAGAAGTACAATGATAAGTGTAAACGGAACTTAACTCGTAATTAAGCGAAGTCGGCCTCATGGATCAACTCCGATCCAAAGGTCACAGATCACCTCTTGTAAAAAATTCATCATACAAGGTTGTCAATAACTTGTTTCATATAAATAAAATTCAATTATAGTATTAATCAAATCAAAATCCTTAATTCCTCACTTAAATCCCAAACAACCGATTCTCTCCATTCCATTCTAGTATTGATTGAAGTGGTCTAAATCATCCACATGAAGTTAACTAACTCTAATTCATTTAACTACATCCTTTACACTTCTAATTTAGCTCCTTTCCATCATTTCCAAAAATTCCTTAACATAAAGAGCTCATAAACTACTCAAGCATAAGTCTAGAAGTCTTGCCTTAGTGAAATTTGTAAGAAATCAGCTTCCTCATTAATCACACTTCCAGCAACTTCCTAGGGTTTCTCTCATGTTTCTCTCATTTTTGCTCTATTTTTCTGATGAAACGGTTTTAAAAAATTTCTGTTTAAAAGTTGTCCAGTCGACATGACCTCAACACGGGTCGTGCTCCAAGTCGTAGCGTGCTTTTCTTGCACGAGTTTTAATCTATTTATGCACAAGATTGTTTGATCATTTCAGCAAAGATGAGAATGCCCTCCATCATGATCGTGCTCTAAACCATGCTCATCTACTGTTTTCAACAACTTTCTAATTTCATTTCAATTCAATTCTGTTTTAATCTACTCTTCTTATAGGTTAATTATAACAATTTCTGGGGTGTTAAAATTCTCCCCTTAGGAAATTTTGTCCCAGAAATTCGAATCGGCTGAATTTACTATGAATTCGAAACTTAACTTACGTACACTTATGTGTAAACACTTACACTTAACATTTAACTTACCAAAACAGTAAAATTTGCAGTAAGAATTAAACTCACATCAATTTCATCAAGCCTTTGACTTTGGAAACAGATACAGATATTGCTGTCGCGTATCATTCTCCACCTCCCGGGTAGCTTCCTTAGGTGAATGAAAACCCCATATCACCAGTACCATAGGAAACTCCCATTTTCATAACTGTCTCATCTATTGGTTTAAAATCACAATAGGCTCCTCCTCGTAAGATAAATCCTAGGAAATCTCCAACTTTAGTGCTCTAATCACGTGACTTAGATCAGATTGTTACCTCCTCAACATAGATACGTAAAAAACATTATGGAGTCGGGACAACTCCTCTGGTAATTAAAGTTGGTAGGCAAGTGGTCCCACTCTCTCGATAATCTCGTATGGTCTAACATATCTCGAACTCAACTGACCTCTCCTCCCAAATCTGATCACTCCTCTCTAAGGCAAAACACTAAGGAAAACTCTCTCTCTAATCTTGTATACTATCTCCCGATGATGTCTATCAAAATAGCTCTTCTGTCTATCCTGAATTGCTTCCATACATCTCTTCACAGCATTAAATTTCTCAAGAGTTTGCTAAACCAACTATGGTCCCTCTATCTATCGCAAACCCTCAACATCCTTGTATGCTGGACTCCTACACTGTCTCCCATACAAAGCCTCATAACGTGCCATCCCGATACTCGAATGATAACTATTACTGTATGCAAACTCGATCAATGGAAAATGATCATTCCAATTACCACCAAACTCCAATACACAAGCTCTCATCATATTGTCAATTGTCTAAATCGTCCTTTTAGGCTGTCTGTCGGTATGAGGATGAAATGCAGTGCTAAACCGTAATCTGGTACCCATCGCATCCTGTAAACTCCTCTAAAATTGCAATGTAAATCGTGGATCACAATAAGACAGAATTGATATAGGAACTCCGTGTAATCTCACTATCTCGGCAACATATAAACTCCCAAGCTTATCCAACATATCATCCTGTCAAATAGCCAAGAAATGTGCTGATTTTCTCAATCTTTCCACTATAACCCAAACAGCATCGTGATGTCTAAATGTCCTTGGTAATCCTGTAATAAAATCCATTGTGATCTTCTCCCATTTTCACTTTGGAATCTTTAATAGTCTCAAGTTTTCAGCTGGAGTTTGATGTTCTGCCTTCATCTGCTGACAAGGTAGACATCATCGAACATGTGAGTTGTATTCACTTTTCCTTTTTCAACTTTCTTTGTAATTTATATGAAGTACTCGTCTTCTTTCAGCCATTCAACTATCAACTCTCTCATACGAGGTCTCACTTGTATATTAGCCAATATCTGATCCTCAATAAGATCTAACTACACTCTGAGCTCTTATAATGCAAATAAAGACTTTGCCCTGTATGTAACAGAATCTTCATCCTCTTTTCCTTTCGACTCAAAGCATCGGCAACTACATTTGCCTTTCCTGAATGATTCTCAATAGTACGATCGTAATCTTTTAACAGCTTGATCCACCATCTTTGCCTCAGACTCAACTCTCGCTGTATAGTAATGCACTTGGGACTCTTGTGATCCGTAAAGATCCAAAATGTCTCTCAGTACAAGTAATGTCTGCAAACCTTTAAAACATGAATAATCGCAGCTAACTCCAAGTCATGAGGAGGATAGTTAAATTTGTGCAGTCTCAATTGTCGCGAGGTATAAGAAATCACTCACCCATTCTGCATAAGAACTTCCCCTGACCCTGCTTCAGAAACTTTCATATAAACCACAAATCCACCTTTCTAGTCAGTAACATCAGAACTAAAACCTCTAATAACCTCTTCTTTAGCTCTGAAAACTATTTTGGCATTTTTCATCCCAAATAAACGGAACATTCTTGTTTAATAAAGAAGTCATCGATCTAGCTAATCTCGAAAATCCTCAATAAATCTCTGGTAACAACCTTCTAGACCTAAGAAACTCCGCACCTCCATCATATTTTAGGAGCTTCCCACTCTTGTATTATTTTAATCTTGCTAGGATCTGGTTTAACACCCTCTGTCGAAATCACATGGCCTTAGAAAACCACTTCTACCATCCAAAATTCATATTTGCGGAACTTAGCATACAATTCTTTTGCTTTTAACAACTCCAACAAGATTCGGAGATGTACCTCTTGTTCCTTCCTATCTCTTGAATATACCAGAAGATCATCAATGAAAACCAATATGAAATGGTCAAAATACAGATTAAATAGCGTATTCATTAAAGCCATAAAAGCTGTTGGGATGTTACTCAACCCAAATGGCATCATTGTAAACTCAAAGTGACAATATTTTGTCCTAAACACCGTCTTCAATATAGAATTCTCATTTACCCTCAGCTGTGAATACCTAGACCTCAAGTCAATTTTACAAAATAAAGTCGCTCCTCTCAACTGATCAATCAGATCATCTATCCATGGCAACGAATACTTGTTCTTCACTGTCACCTTATTCAACTGACTCTATTCAATACACAATTGCATATTCCCATCTTTCTTTCTCACGAACAATATAGGCCCAAGGTGATACACTCGGCCTGATGAAACCTTTCTCTAATAGCTCCTTTAACGTTCTTTTCAACTCCTACAGTGCTATAGGTGCCATTCAATATGATGCTATAAATACTGGTGCTGCTCTCGGTACTATCTTAATCCTACAATTAGCCTCTCCTTGTGGTGGCAATCCTGGTAACACCTCAGGAAATACATCTGGATACGCCCTTACTATCTCTACATCTTTCACCTCCATCTTTTCCTTATTCAGATCTTTTACGCAAGCTAACAAAGCTTTGCATCCGTCTCTCATTAGTTTAGCAGTGATGGCCGCTGAAATCAAGCAGGACGGTATCACTTTCCGTTCACCTACTAATAAAACCTTTGTTTTTCCTTCAACTTCTACTATCACCTCTTTTGCATAACAATCAACCATTGCTCAACTTATAGATAATCAATCCATCCCTAGGATGATCCCAAAATTAACCATTTTCAAAACAATCAAGATGGCCATATATGTCTGCTAGCCAATTTTGAGCTTACAATTTCTCAGCATGTGTCTCAACATCACTATCCTTTCTGTTGGCATAGAAACTTCAACTACGTACCTCGAATGCTTTACGCTACCCCTTATCTTCTCTACCACTATCTCACTAAGGTATCATATGTAAAGATAGAAACTGTACCAGTGATCTTGTTCAGATTATTTACTGCGTCATCTCTAGTCATGGAAGAAACACGAGCCTTAGGTGCTATCCCTGCCTAAGAGACTGCTCTACCTTTGGAGGCTACTCTTCCTCTTGAGGTAGTATCTCTAGCTCATCCACCTCTCCCTCGACTAGCACCAGTCGATGTAGAAGCTTTATTATCTACCACACTGCTCTATCTAAAAACACCTCCTTCATGTGGCTCTCTCATCTCTGAACAGTCTCTAGCAAAGTGTCCTGAATGATGACTATTATAACATATTGACCTGGCATCTCCACTCGTATAAGTACTTGATCGTCGCTAATGAGAAGTAGGAGGATTGGTGGAATAGGTCCTCCCACCTCCTAGTCCTCTCGAGTGTCTACTATTCCCACCTGTACCACGAGATGCTCTTGAATCAATCTTCTTATGTCCCTTGTTGAACTAGAACTATTAGAAACCTTATATCTTTTGCCCTTTCAGTGGCCGTCCTTAGCAAATAACTCCTCTGCCCTCAAGTAGATTCTCATAAGTGGGTGGCTTCATCGCAATCCTTGTACAAATATTAAATCACAACCCTCTCTCAAACTTATCCCTCTTCTATTGTTCTGTTATCATATCCTTCGACATATATCTAGATAATCTGGTAAACTGTGCCTCATACTTTGTAACTGTCATCTCCTTCTACTTCAGCTCGAGAAATTCAATCTTCTTCTTCGTCTGATAGAGTGGATGAGTATACTTATCTGTAAATTTCTTTATAGAATTATCCCAAATAAGAGTAGGAGGATCATTCTGACTGTTTGAAACTACTTCCCACCAGTTCCAGACATCCTTCTCAAGTAATAAAGCAGTATACCTCAATTTCTACTTTGGAGTACATTGCATATGAGTAAGGATATGCTTAGTTTTTCTGAGGTAATCTTCTACCTTTGTAGGATCAGTAGTGCCATCAAAATTTTTGTCACCCTACTTTCTTTGCCAAAATTACAGTCTATATTCAGCCCCTGACTACCATATGCTTCCTGTCCTCTCATCATTTTCTTCATCATCTTCTAGAAATGAGCATAAGCTGGATTGTAAGGTGGTACATTAGGTTGTATAGGCTACTCATTAGGTGCTGGAGTAGATCCATGCCCTTGTATTGACTCTTTGGACTCAACAGTATTGTCGTGCGATACATTGTCAATAGGCTCCAACCTAAAGAAATCGCAAGTTGAAATCCTTTAGTTTTGTAAAATATGATGCAAATAAAACAATTTTGGCATAGTCCACAGGGAATCTAATCCCTACTGTCATACCACTATATGTAAGACCCATTTTCTACAACCTTATTTTCAATAATTTAAAATGGATATCATAAGCCAAATCTAACAAAAAAAGAAGAAAGAAGATAATAAAAAGAATACATGAATTTACTCAAAATCTCGGCCCATTTTATATATAAACAAAATGTAAAAACGCAGAAGCTATAATATGGTATACAACCAAAATGCATGTAAGTCATCTATACAAATATATACAAACTACAAAAATTCATAAGTCAAAATCTGGATGCCTGGACCCCTGAACTCGTATTGCTCTGATCAATGTACACCGTGAATCTCCAAGGCCAGCAACTATGTACAATCTGCATAATATGGCAAATCACACACAAAGGAGATTATTTTATATACTCAATAAGTGAATTTAGCACACTTACCAAAGTAGTTAATGTATAAGTAATCGTTTCTGATTACAATTTATGTACATTATGCAGTAGGGAAATCATCCCTACTCAAATCTGTTTTTAATTTCTATTTTAAAATTTGTACATGTTTTCTAGGTGGCACAATCATATCGTGTTGAGCACGGGGGTCATGCTCATCATCTACCCAGAGCAGTTCTCTGGCACAAGCTCGTGGTTTCAAAATGGCAAAGCACGAGGTCATGCTGATCAACACGATGGGCGTGCTGACCTTCTGTTTTGCACAATTCACTTTCAATTTTCATGGTAACAAGGCATCAATTAACTCATAGTAGCCATCTTATAACTATTACATTTCAGATACCAAAACTACAGTACTTTCACTCTATTTGAACACATAATCAAACACAAATGCTTGTACATAGAAACCATACCACATGTGCTTTATCTTAAACATAATTACTCACTTAATACATCTTTTTAACCATACCAAAATTCAATTACAGTAGCTAGCAACAAAAACATAAGCATTTAAGCATTATTATACTTTTTTCTATGGCATAAAAATAGGTATGAATGCATTATGAAATGCAAATGCGATGCCAATGCAATCACATACGACATGCCCCATGGTATTTATTTTCTTTTCTTTTTCTTTTTCCTCAAACCCAGTCCAGCATTGAGCTTTTGCCCAAAATATCCTCTGCCTAGCCAACATCGAGCTCTTGTTCGAAATCATCATCAGGCCTAGCCTGACATCTTGCTCTCGCGCGGAATCAATCTTGGCCATGTGTCACATACCAAGGCTCTTGCAATACTTGAATGAATCAAATGCATTCAATATGGCCAGAATTCTCAAATCATGCTATGCATCACAATATCAAATAGAATGGTAATACATTCTCATCATAAAAACAATCACTTGTTTTCCACAATCTCATACAAGTATAGCATAGATAAATTATCATTATCAAAAGTATAATCATGCATTGCCAAAAACTTATAAAAACATAAGCATTCTAATAATCACAAACAAGAACATAACTATGCCTTTCATAACTCAAAGTTCTTAAGAACATATCATATTTACCACTCAAAGGAATAAACATGCTATAATATTTTCTTGCATACCAACACTTAACTCAATCATGATTCAATCAAGAATATACAATTCTATACTCATTAGTAAGCCATGCTTACAAAAGTAGTCTCATATCATTATCGCAATAACCATAAGCTCAAATACAATCAAAGACAACCAAGTCCTTTTTATAGACACTTTCAACTATCATTTTAACATAATTGTACATTAGTCCTGTATGATTAACCATACAGATACAAGATGTACAGTAGTAAGTGTAAACGACACTTACCTCATAATTACGCGAAGTCGACCTCGTAGCTCAACTCGGATCCAAAGGTCACAAATCACCTCCTATATGAAAATCATCATACAAGGCTATCAATAACTTATTTCATACAGATAAAATTCAATTCCAGCCATAATTAAATCAAACTCCTTAATTCCTCACTTGAATCCCATACAATCAGTTCTCTTCTTTCCATTCTAATATTGATTGGAGTTGTCTAAATCATCCACATAAAGCTAAGTAACTCTAATTCATTTAACGATATCCTTTACACTTCTGAGTTAGCTCCTTTCCATCATTTTCCAGTGAAACAGTTTTAAAATGATTATGTTTAAAAGCTGTCCTGTTGACACGACCTCAGCACGGGTCGTGCTCCAAGTCATGGCATGCTTTTTTTGGACGAGTTTTATTTTGGTCGTGCACGAGATCATTCTGATCATTTCCACCAAATATGAGCACGCCCTTCGACGCGGTTGTGCTCCATCCCTTGCTCATCTTTTTTTTAGCAACTTTCTAATTTCATTCTGATTTAATTTTATTTTAATCTACTTTTCATATGGATTATTTCTAATAATTTTTAAGGTGTTACAGTAAGTCAAGTGAAGGTTACACCAAAAAATGTAGGTGACTAATTGAAACATGCTAAACTTATTATCTATTAAATCCTATCATTATTGTTTGAATAATAATAAATCTTTGAATAATAATAAATATGTGAATAATTTATAACTTTTTTGTATTTGCATATAAGAGTATATAGCCTAACCTATAGCTCGGTCTATAACCTGGCTCGTGCTAATGTAATACATCCCATGGGCACGAGCCCGTATTATACTACCACATTCCTATTCATCAGCAATACAATACTCATGTTTTTCAATCATTGTTTGTATACAAGTTGTTGTATCTCTGTATATCAACCTAATATCAACCTGGAGTAAATCACATATAAATACAACAATCATATCATTAATTCATACAATCATACTATCATAACACACAATACTATACAAATATTTGTCTACACATATCTATATAAGTATATAGAAATCTAGCTATAGAGAGAGGAATTGCTGAGGAGTGGTAGCTGACCCACTTGCTAGATTATCTTTAACAAACTTTTACATATTACATGTTCCTGAAGTAAAATATACAATCGCACTTGGTGAGTTGTGGGCTCAGTGAGGAATCATCTATGATTAATTATCATCTATTTTAATACACTTATTCTTTAATCAATTATATCTACTATAATTGTATTCTTTTCTTATTCCTGTATTAGATGACCTGATTGATTTACTTGTAACACATTTTAATTGTTTCATGATTACTGTGATCGTAAATCATAATTGTAGTTGTAAATTGGAATCGTTCATATAAAACAATCATATATATATATATATATAATGCAATGTATAATGATTAATATCATATATCTGTGTATACTTTGATAAATGTTGTTTATACATATATTTTATATATATTTTTATGGCATTTCTTTGGTTGTTAGATTATAATTTTCATAATTTTTCATATCTTCAGGTCACTAATGGATAAAAGGAAAAATGTGTATCGAAACGGAGGAAAAATTGGGAAGAAATGCAACACCTGTAGTTCTGAACAACCAGCAGAATGGGCACCATGGCCTTTCCTATAACTGTTTCAAATGATGAGGCTCCGAATGGCCTTAAGAACGGCCTCCTAGCCATTCCTATGGCCGTTCTAAACTTACGGGGTGCACGAAACACCCTTGTATATAAAGCATTTTAAAAGGAAAACTAGGGGTTATGCAGTTTTCAAAGCTTAAGTGACCAAGAGACTCAATTGCAGAGAAAATAGGAGCGGAAATTCACGCTGGAGGCCAACCAATTCAAAGATTCCTGTGTTAGATAGTCGAACTGTTGATCTTGTAAGAGTTCCAATGAGTTTTCTATCTTTTGCATGGATATCTTTAGTTTGTTTTTGTTGAATTTAGTTTGAACATGAGCTAAATTTGTTATGGATATCTAGATTAGACAAATCCTATGATGAATTATGAATTATGACTTGATATATATGTGGTTTTAATGAATTTTATTGAGATTCAATTGTGGTGTTGAATGTTTTCTATGACTTTGCATGAATAGGTTGAGAAATCATCTTGCAAATTATGTCTCCCATAATTGAATGGAGTTGCCTGTAATTCTAGAGATAGAATTACAGAACTCCTACGTATTGGTTTAATGCTAATAATGGAATGTATGAAACTTAATGCTGGATTAGGGGTTTAAGTCTAAAAGAGATTTTGGCTAATCAACTTAGTCTTAGTTGTTAATCTAATCGAGAGATATTTCAGCAAAGAATAGACATTCTCGCGGTTCAATGTTCATTAATTCACAAATTAATTGAGTTATACAAGTATGGAATAATAGGAGGAGTTGAGTCTAGGTATCCATTTTTCTCCATTTGAATTAATCTAATTCTTTTGCAGTGTTATAATTTTCTTGCTGTTAATTGCTTAACTTATTTTTATTAATAATAATTAATTAATTTTACAACTCGATATTATTTCGGTTAGATAATATTTTAGATTGATAGTAGTAGTACTTGACTGTCCTCGTGGGATCAACATCTGATACTCTGTAGCTATATTAATGTTCGATAGGTATAATTTCCTAGCAAACTGTGGTAGTAGTGTTCACAGAATTCGCATCAAGTTTTTGGTACCGTTGGCAGGGACGATTCAATATTAGGAATTAAATCTAAATATTAGTCTAATCATTTGTTTTAGTTTTTGTTTCTTTTTTTGTTATTTCTTTTTCTTTCACTGGATTTTATGCTTAGTTTTTGTTTCTGTTTGTGTTATTGTAGGTTTATAGGTAGTTTATAATCACGAATGACAATTCCTACCTTGTCAAAATAGATCCTGAAATCGAATGCACATTTCTCCTTTAACGTTGCAAACAGTTATTGAGAGAAGCCACAATTGATCTCAAAAGCGAGAGTAATTCAGATTTGGAGCATTCAGTAACTCAAGCAATGGGCAATCAGAATCTAGGGACAATTTTGACTATGCTCGACCGGATATGATAGGGACTACATCTAGCATAGTCTGACCAACAGTAGCGGCTAACAAATTTGAGATTAAGCCAAATGTCATTCAGATGGTTCAGCAATATGTGCAGTTTGATGGTTTACAGGATGAGGATCCCAATGCCCACCTTTCAAATTTTATGGAAATCTATGACACCTTCAAAATTAATGGAGTTTCAGATGATGCCATCAGGTTGAGATTGTTCCCCTTCTCTTTAAGGGCATGTGCAAAACAGTGGCTTAACTCTTTGCCACCAGGATCCATAGACACTTGGGATGTGTTGGCTGAACGGTTCTTAGCTAAATATTTTCCTCCTGCCAAGACAGCCAAGCTGAGGAATGACATATCTTCCTATGCTCAACTAGAGTAAGAGACCTTATACGAAACTTGGGAAAGATTCAAGGATTTACTACGAAGATGCCCACACCATGGTTTGCCTACTTGGATGTAGGTTCAAACTTTTTATAGTGGTTTGAGTTTAGGAACCAGGCAGTCTATTGATGCAGAAGCTGGTGGAACATTGAACAGTAAGATTCCAGAGGCAACTTAGAAACTAATTGAACAGATGGCAATGAATAATTAGCAATGGGGAGCTTCCAGAGCTAGACCACCAAAGCAACCAAGGTTGTATGATGTGGATGCAGTCATTGCTTTGGCTGCACATGTTGAACCATTGAGTAAGAAAATTGATAACATTTCAATTACTTCTTCTGGTTCCACTAACCATCTTTTACAGGTACAAGAGGATAATCAGGATACACAGGAATGCAATGGAGTGCATAACTTCTCAGGACAACAACCCCAATACTAACAAAATAATCCATATAGCCAGAGCTATAATCAGGGATGGCAGAACCATCCAAATTTTTCTTAAGGAGGAACACAGAAAAATCAATCTCCAGTGTTCTAACAATAGCAGAAGTAACCTCAGCAACAACAGTCAGCTTCAGCTGAGCGAAAACTAGGTTTGGAAGAAATTCTTTTAAAATTTATTGAGGTAGCTGATGTTCGTATTTCTGCAGTGGAGACCTCTACTCGCAACACTAAAGATTACATTCATAAATTGGAGAAACAGGTGGTACAATTAGCGAAGGTAATCTTTCAGAGACAACCAGGTACTCTGCCAAGCAATACAGAGATTAACCCTAGGGAGCACGTTCAGGCAATTACACTCCAGAGTGTCGAGAACTTCCTAAGATACCTGATACTGTTAAAAATACATCTTCTAACACATCTATACAGGTATCCACTGAGACCATTCCACTTGAGGAAGACAAGGAAAAGACTCCTCATCCATTAGAAACCAAAGTTATAGAGCCAGTATCAGAGTACAAGCCAAGAATTCCATATCCGGCTAGGCTGATCAATGAGCGTACAGACGCAGTATTTGGTAAATTTCTCGACATTTTTAAAAAATTACATATTAACATTCATTTTTTCGAGGCTTTGTCATAGATGCCCAAGTATGTGAGGTTTCTGAAGGAATTGCTCTCCAACAAGTGCAAACTAAAAGAAATATTCATTGTTTCTCTGAGTGAGGAGTGTTCTGCAATCTTACAGAATAAACTGCCATAAAAGATACAGGATCTAGGGAGTTTTACTATCCATTGCTCTTTTGGTTGTGTAGTGTGTGAGAAGGTTTTAGCTGACTTAGGAGCTAGTATTAATTTGATGCCATATAAGATGTTTAAACAGCTAGGCCTAGGTCAACCATTGCCTACTAGGATGAGGTTGCTGTTAGCTGATAGATCTGTTAGGTTGCCTAGGTCAACCATTGCCTACTAGGATGAGCTAGTATTAATTTATATTTCTTATTGATTTCATTATATTGGATATGGATAAAGATGTTGAGGTACCACTAATTTTAGGTTGTCCATTTTTAGCCACTGCTAGGGCTATTATAGATGTTAGTAACGGTAAGTTGGTTTTGACAGTTGGTGAGGAAGAAGTAACTTTTCCAATTTCCAAATCCTTGCATCACTCTATCAGTCATGATGACTAGTGCTATTTTGTTAGTTCCTCTCATTCGTCTTTGTCTACTTGTTTACAGGAATTTATTTATACAGATCCACTAGAGCGTTGTTTGGTGCAAGGTAAAACTATAGAACAGGGTGACCTTCAAGTTTTTGAGCAGATTGCACATCTTGAAGAATCAAAATTTGCCAAACGCAAAAAGAAATTTGAGGGGTTTGATCAGAATAACGAACAGAGATTAAAGACTTCACTCGAGGACCCTCCAGTTCTTGAACTAAAGACATTACCAGATCACTTGGAGTATGCCTTCTTAACACCAGATAATAAACTGCCGATAATTATTTCAGCTGTTTTATAGGATGAACAAAAGGAGCAATTACTGACAGTACTCTGAGAACACAAGAGGGTTTTGGCTTGGAAGATATCTGATATAAGAGGAATTGATCCCTCTTTTTGAACGCACAAAATCCTCATGGAGGATGAGTTCAAGCCAGTCGCTCAACCACAACGCCGACTAAACCCAAAGATGAAAGAAGTAGTGCACGCCGAGGTAATTAAATTGCTAGATGAAGGTCTTATTTATTGAATCTCGGACAGTGGTGACAAATGAGAAGAATTAGCTTATTCCAACTCGAACTGTCATTGGATGGTGTGTGCGTGAATAGACTATTGCAGACTAAATGATGCCACAAGGAAGGACCATTTTCTGCTACCATTCGTTGACTAGATGCTCGATAGGATAACCTGTGGAACCTGTTTTTAAATACCTGTTTTCCTGATAAATCATATAAATATATATAAATGATGTAAAATCAAATATAAAGT
>CANYCX014568462.1:0-11410 GCA_948193385.1 Breynia disticha f. nivosa | reverse complement strand
GAGTTGGAGATGGTTGGTAATAAAAGAAGAATTGGATTAAGTGAAGGGTAGGTGAGAGTAGTTAATGAGGAAAGAGAAATGAAAGGAGAAATTATGATAAACAAATATATAAACGCCATAACATCGTTCATTTATCGTCTACCAAATTTGTATACATATATATATGTAATTAATATAATCTTTAAATTGTGATTAGGAGGACCTAATCAGGGTGAAGGTGGTTCCCAGACAGGACGGTAGGCGAGTTTTGAAAGGTAAGTAGCACGAATTCAACCATCCTTGTTTGTTTGTATGTTGTGAATAATTGTTTGGGATTGTTGATGGATTGATTTGATGTTTGAATTGTTTATGAATCTAGAATGAATTAAGTTAATTGACATGATCATATGTGTAAGCTGTCAAATATGTCTTGATGTTTTGAGGGTTCAAGTTCATTTGTGAATCATTGGTGTGAAATGTGTGGTTATTGAATTGGAATTTTGTCGGTAGAAACGCCTAAATTGCAATTGAATGAAATTGATTGGAATGAAATTGATTAAGTTTTAAGTATAATGAGATTATGTTAAGTATGAATGAAAAAAGATTTTTCATGTTATTGGATGTGTGAATAGATCATATGCAACTTGATTATATGTTAAGTTGATGCATGCCATATGATTGGGAAGGATGACTTGATGTCGAGAATGTATTGATGTGGATGCTTGGCATGAGTTTCATGTAGAATATGCATGCTATGTTCATATCGTGTGGGATGCATAAAAGAACTTGATTGATTAAATGACCAATGCGTTTAATTGTTTGAATGTTTAAATGGTAAGTTATATTGTATAGTTTTCGTGATTATTTTTTTATGTATAAATGCCAATAGAAGATGTCCATTTCGGTAGTGTTGTTATTGAGTGTCAAAAATCATTTTGCGTTTTATGCCTGCCATATTCAATATTCGTAGGGATTGAAGAGGACACTTATGCTCTTGCCGACTGATGCCCAAGGAACCGGTGAACCAAGGTGGCCGTGCACTGAAGTTGAATTGTGCATAGATGCCATACATGGCACATGGAACATTTTATGCATATATGTGTTTTGAGCGAGTTGTATTTTTAAATGAGATCAAATGAATTTCTTTTCTTGTATAACTTACTTTGAAAACATTATTTCTTTTGAGGAATCTTATATTTTTAAATTTCTATATATATATGGTTTCCATTTGATTAAAGAAATGTGTATGTTTTAAATTGAACGTGTATAAAAAGATTTTCCTTTAATAAAAATTTATATATTCTAAAAATAAAAAAGATTTCCAAGTTTCGTTACCATTTCTTGAGGAGAAAGAATTAATTATTTATGGAAATGGAAGTCAAATTTGGGGGTCACACATAACCTATTGCAATTCTCCTGCAAATCAATTTCATAACTATATAGCTCACACGTACATTTTATGTCCTCCAACATGCAACTCAATCATCAGATCTATCAACAGATCTCTCTCAGCAAAGCAACCTCATATATTTACACATAACTATGTCTACAAAACAGACTATAAATAATATCAACGCATCCTCTGTCAATACCAAACATAGTATACAAACTATATCATAACATATCATCATATTCAAAATATATGCAACAGATCCTAATGGCATCAGCTGAAGAGAGAGTAGTAGATTGGGTAGCAGCTGTCCAACCTGTAGAAAAGGAAAACTCTGACACTACTAATCAAAACGTCTACCCCTCCTAATATCCGTACCTAAAACAAACATCACAGTTGCATGAGTAAACGTTTTCTTTCTAACTTAAATTGATCTCGATTTGTATACGAATTGAACGTTCTCGTTCATAATAAATCCTAACGTCCGTCTCACTACTAATTTTGAAAACATTTTCCACCTCCTTTCCATGTGGACCTAACTTCCGTCTCCCTACTCCCATCTCCGAATGATCGATCATTTATCACCTTTCCATCACCTTTCCATATCACATATCATATCACATATCCCATATCATATGGAAAACATAAGCACGTTCACGTACTTTTTTCGTATACCTTTTTGATTTTGGGTACCTATTTCATTTGAATCGTTTCGACGATTCCCTTTTCATTTTGTAAATCACATATCGTAATCATATAAGTACGCACATATATCATCATCTCGTTTCAGTTCCATTTTCATTTCATTTTCATTTTCGTATAGGTACGTGGAAATCATATTCGCATTTCATTCGTAATCATATATATATATATATAATCATTTCATATACGCAATATCATTCAAAATTCATTCAACGATAAATATTTAACCATTCATTTTAATTTAACCAGATGGTGAGATTTACTCACCTCTAACTCAGGTACTCCAAATATGAGCCCGAACTCTGTCCGCGCCTAACCTATCATCCTAAAGAAAAATTCACATATATCTAATCACAATCAACTCACTAACACCATAACGCAGCTATATACATGTTCTAGTGAATTCAATTGTTTTATTTTCCAATTTTACAAACCCTAGCCGGAACCCTAACAATTTTTCTATCGTTACTCAAACCAGGAATAACTCAATATAACATATTTGTAACTTAATTTCAAACTCAATTCTCTAATTATTAACTAATTCTATTACGAATAAATTCGAAACAATTATAATAAAACTCGGAAAATTGACGAATAAACTCACTAAATTCCCAGCTCGAAACTACGATTGATTTTATATCTCAAATCACTTTCTTAACTTAATTTATAATATAGACTCGATTATACGATAACTTCAATATTAAAACTTGTAAAAATTTAAGGTAAACTTCAAAATTTACATGTTTTGCTTATACCGATAAATTCCCGGCTCGAGATTACGATCAATTCTATATCTCGAACTTGTTTCCTAGCCTGATATAGTGTTTCTCTTTCCAAAATCTCTCTCCTCTCTCCCCTGTTTCCTTTCCCACGCTTCTCTCTTAGTTTTCTTTGTTTTTGAAGTTTCTGCAGCAATTCCACCGCTTATATATTCACTTTCGATTATTTTATTATTTTTTTTTGACTTTTTGACATTTTTTTAAATTAATTCTTTTTTTTCTTTGAAAATTTCTGGGAGATTCCAATTCCAACACTTATATATATTTTTGATTATTTTAGTATTATTTTATTTATTTATTTATTTTTTGCTTTTCTCTTTAGTAAATACTTTATGTCAACCAATCGTCAATCCTCAATTAATTTCTCCTTTCAAGTTAATCCATAATTTATTACTTTAATTAATCATTTTAATTATCCTATTAATCATAAGGTTTTAAGACGAGGATGTTACATAAGGTGTTATATAAATATTCTGATATGTATGAAAAAGGATTAGTGATCTATGTGGTGTAATAGAATATGAATGTTTAGGTATGTGTATGAAGCTTGTGATGAATTGTGTATGGTATAGGTGATTATGTATTGTGATCTATGTGGTGTAATAGCCTAATAGAATATGAATGATTGATTTATGATATGCATGTATGAACGATGTGTTAAATGGGTATGGGCAAAAATGAAACTTCTAATATTTTTATTTGATAATATTGACTTATGTATGATATGGATGAGTTGTGGTGAAATATAAGTGTGATGCGGGTTTTATATGAATAAAGGCTTGATTGATATCATTTATACAAGATCATCATTTATGATTATGTGTGTGGCTAGAGGCCTACAGAAAATGGATTGCATCGCATCCATTTCACTTCATGTGGCAATGTGTGAGCATCATTGTATAAGGTTCTTGATATAAGAGGGGTTTGGCCCATATGCGCGAAGATGAGTGGAGTCTCTCTTCATATGAAAACAAAAGGTTTGGCCCAATATGCACAAAGAGAGTGGAGTCTCTCTTGATTTGAGGGTTTTGGCCTATAGTTGAGAGATTCTCTCTCTCTTGCCAAGTTTGAGTATCAAAGATCGAGTGGAGTCTCTCTCTTGCTAAGTTTAAGGCTCCGGAGCATGTCATTTGTGCGTGGAAATGCATTAGCACTTCATTCTCATCCACTTACATACATTGCTTTGAGTTGTATTGGAACGAATATGTATGGATTAAGGTATGGCTATGAGCATGGACCTTCATTTATGAATATAAGATCTTACACGATTTATGTGTTTGATGATCATGTGTATGTTGTGGTTATGTGTTATCATATGTGGTAGGTGAAATCCTATATGATGTTGGAATATGATGTTGGTTTGTAATCAAGTGTTCTAATGTGTATGACGGTGATATTTTTGGTTATGAAAACGAATGAATATAAATAGTAAGAGGCTTTTATTATGCATTTAATGGATTGTATGTCATAATTATGAATGTGGTTAGGAATGAATGTTGTATGATGTTTTTTTCCAGATGTTTGGGATGTTATTGCATGTGATATGACAATTGATATAATGTGTGAGAACTGATGATTATGATTTGGGTATAATTTTAATTGTGTGGAGGTTAGGCCGTGGCGGCCGAAGGTTCCCCTGCTCATTCAGCATAATAACCATAGGGATTCACTTATGGAGTATTTCTTGAAGATCGAGCTCGTATGATTTTTTCTACGTTTTGTTTTATGTGCCTGTATAATTATGACAAATGTGAGGATTACAAACATGGATGTAAAACATTTTCCATTTGCTTCAGTGATTTGACTCTTATTGTGTATGACCAACTAGGTCTTGGAGAAATGATTTGAAAACTTTAATGTGAATGTTTTTCTCTCTTATATCTACTGGTTTTAAAAAGAAAAAAAATGGTCCGAAATATAAGTTTTGTTGAAAATGAGTTTTGCAAAATTTGGCATCACATTTAGTGGTATTAGGGCAGGGATTAGATTTCCCTGCGGACTGTGCCAGAAAAATGTTTTCATTGCATATTTGTGTGTGAAACTTAGTTTTTTAAAATGGTTATTTCTATAGGATGGAGCCAGTTGACCATGTATCGGCCACTGCTGCCGAGTCCTGAGAGTTTGTGCAAAGGCAAGGATCCTCCCCGAGGCATGATGAGCAGTCGACACATGCTGCTAATCCACCTTTCGATCCCGCTCATGGTCATTTCTAAAAAATGATGCAAAGAATGATAAGAGAACAAGGATTGGGAATTAAATTAGAGAGGAATTTTAGAAAGGTGCGCAGACAAGGCGCAAGGTCTTTTTGGGGTAACATGGATCCAGCTAAAGCATAGTTTTGGCTCCGAGATACTGAGAGGATTCTCAATCGGCTACAGTGTAAGTCGGAACAGAAGTTGAGGTACGTCACCTTGCTTCTAGAGTGGGATGCGTGGTATTGGTGGGAGGCAGTTCCCGAAAGCCAAAATGACCCATTTACGCTCACTTAGGAGGACTTGAAGAGGGAATTTAGAAACAAGTACACCCCTCCTTCGTATCAGAGATTAGAAGAAATTGGTTTTACTAGAGGGGACAAAGGAGATGGTCCTAGACCCTCCAGGGATACTACCTAAGGTAGTAGATGTATGAGAGGAGACTCTAGAGGTAAGAGACAACAATATGCTTAGTACACCACTATTGGGCACCAGAGCGTAAGCACACATTCAGGTTAGGATGATCGCTCGTTGTGTTACTATTGTAACAAGCCAGGCCACCATGTCCGGCATTACTACACAAATAGGATAGACGAAAGAGTGAGAGCATCAGGATAGAATATGGGTACTATCATCAGAGATGGGGAAGCTCCTTTGGTAGCAGTTTCACCCCAGATGCAGGTGGATGCTAGGACACATGATGAGGTTGCGGTAAATTATGATGGTACTCCTGGTAATAATTTTTATACCTATCTATGTTTTGATGATGTAAAGTGTGTTGGGTAATTTATGTTGTGATTTATGACTGTTTGAGGAAGACTAACAACTTGTGTGAGATGATGAAAATTGCGTGTGGCAAGTGAATTGCCTAAATTAGATTTGAGAAGTTGAGAGAAAACCTAAGTAACTCGCAACAGTATGAGTGTTTTTCCATGAATTAGGAAAAGTCGTCGAGAGTGAGCGTGGATTAAGTCCTACATAAAAATTTAACTGATTGAACTTGACGATCCCAAAGGACTGGTAAAGTACAGTGAGCGAGAAATAAAGTGTAAATTGAGAATTTAGATAATGAAATAACTCCATTGTGGAAAAGAACATTAGTGTACACGAGAGAAAAATATCAAAGAAGGAAACTTGAGTTATTGCTATTGAGGATATTAGGAGACTTTGGTAACATACATTGAGGATTTAATGATAGAGTGTGATCATTGAGGCCGCTATCGCTCATCCTTTCTCTTAAAGGTAGTGTTGAGTTGTACTTTGAAATGTGGAAGTGAATTCTTTGGCTTCCTCCATAGTTCTTTGACCAAGGGTAGGACATTTCTTGCATTTCCCAAAATGTTCTGCATCCTTGCATTTTCTTCTTATGCGTACGTGCGCAAATCATATTTCTTGTTTACCTACCTTGGGCTGGCATTACTGGATAGATGGGAGAAAACGAGCATAGATATATATATGTATATAGCATGAGAGTTATACGAGAGGAGTTAAAACAAATGAAGTAAGTCTGTTGTAATGTTGACATATGCATATCAGTTTTATGAGGTTAAAATGGCCCAATAGGTCATGATTGATCGCTGGGATATTGAGATAAGTGTATATGCCGTTTAGCAGGTAGAGTGGGAATTATGAGAATTTGATAAACGGGTAAATAAAGTAGATGAATGGTACACTAGAGGTTAGAAATAGATGATATTAAAGTATTGGGAACTTATGGGTGTAGAGATTCCCTTAAGGGAAAATTTACAAGAGGAATACTACAATGATTAAGTGTAAATGAAGCGTAAGGTTTTGCCGTGATTATTGGTATGAGTGTAAGTAGGTTGTTGAGTTCTCATGGAAAAGGGTTGAAAGCAAATATATGAAGTTTTATGTGACTATGAAATTGAGTTCAAAGAGGTTTGAAAGGGGATTTGAGTATACTTTCGACTATAGTTATATATATGAAAAAGGTGCGAACATGTAGGATGGGAGTGTTTGGGTAAGAGTATATGGAATGGACATATATCTCTGGGTTGGTATGATGAAATGTGGTATGGATAATAACAAAGGAGAAGGCAAAGGAATGTGGGAATGAGAGAACACATAGGGACTAAATGATTTGTTCACTAAGGCATGTGTACGATGAAATGTTTGATTTGAATAACTGCAAAAGTGAGAAAATGTATGAAGGGTAATCAGGATGTGAACATGATAGAGTGAGTTGTGGTATTTCCACAAAGTGAGTAGTAAGTTAAAATGAATTGGATTGAGTTCTTAATTATCATCTTATATGGGAGCGATTAGAAGGGTTAGAATATGTCTTGTTTGTTTGTATGTTTGATCCTAGTAGTGTGTTAAGAGCTTAAAAGATTTATAATGGAATGCATAAAGGAAGTAAGTGGAGTGAATTGAAACCTAACTTGTCCCAGAACACACACACACATTCCATGAAACTCACACAAGAGCACATAACTTGTCCTAGAACACACACACACATTCCATGAAACTCATACAAGAGCACAAGTCATCCAATCACAAGTCATGCCCATATCATAACCATAACTCACACATTCATTTCCATGTGATCAACAATATGCATGCATAATGAATGTGGTGTAATGCTAATACATTTCCACACACATATGTCGTGCTTTGGAGTCTTAAACTTTGCAAAAGAGAGACTCCACTCAATCTCTACGAGTGTGCCCCTTTCTCACAATGTAAGACAGACTCCACTCTCTTCTCAACACAATTAGGCTAATCCCCCATTTTTTTCTTTTCTTCGTGCCTCGCCCGGCATCGAGCTCTAGCTCAGCACAAACATAACATCAAGAGGCAAGCTCTTGGGTTCTCAAATCTTGGGCTAATCCCTTTTTTTTCATGTGGAAGAACAACACACCTTCCCTTTTCACATATGAGCCATAAGCTCCTTTTCATCTCAAAGTATGAACATACAACGTGCTCATGCCAATACAAAAATGATATGTGTGAATGCAACTCCATGCATTTCCAAATCTCATCTCAAACTTTCACAATAGCACATGCACAGGAATGTTCGACAACAATCATGCATATCATAACTTAAGCCAACATGCTCATACGGCCAACTCGTGACTTAAACAAAACTTACATCATATGTAACTCATATGAGTTCATCATCATAAACATAAATGAACATTCACAATGTGCACATGACAAGGCAAACATGATTCATCACATCATTCATAAAAAGCCAACTTGTGGCAAGAAATAACAACAACATATCATACCACAACCCAAGCACTAATAACTTATCTCAACATATTATTCTCAACTATATAATCACACATACCATACATAGCCAACTCGTGGCCTAAACCATCACCATAATCCTAAGGAACACTTATAGCATACACTTTGAGATTCGAACATTTTCATTATAAGCTTCATGTTTATATTCAAAGGACATCACATAAGTCACAAGCCGCATACTTATGAACATTCAAGACTTAACACATTACATACTTACTTACATTAAAAAAATCTCACAACATTGATCAAACCATCAAATTAGCATTCTCATGACTCTTTGCTATCATCTTTAAGCATTTATAACATGCCAATCATAATCCAAACAATTTCCACGTAGTCTATACCAATTTTCCAAAGAAACCACATAAAAGAATAAACAATTCAAGTCTTTCATTTATTTCATTTTCATTATCATTTCAACAAAAGAAACATTTATCATATAAGCTTAACCATACAAGGCAAGAATACAATAGTAAGCATCAAAGAGCACTTACCTTGACTTCCCATAGACTCTATTCGGTACTAATCTCCGATTTGGGTTCCGTTTGTCACCTCCTACGCAAATTGTAACACATTTCTCATCATATACATCATCCTACACTTAATTTCTCAATTACTCTTTCGTTAATAGAAAATCCCTAAATTTCCCACAAACCCTAAATCCTTCAATCTCTTAAAATTTAATGTTTTTCCGTTAAATGTTTATGGATTCATAAACTACTATGAAAACCCAATAACACCCAACAAATGTACCATATTTCACACATATTTCAACCTTAAATTAGAAAATCTTACCTTTTCTCTCACTTGGCTTTAAACCCTAATGTGGATAAATGGGATGGAGAAATTGTGTTGATGTTAATCCGCTGAAATCCTTGAGTTTGTAGGATGTTTTATGTTTGGGAGACCTTGGATTGGTGATTTAGGTGTGGGAAGGTGTTTGGGAGGTTTGGGATATGTTTTTTTCCCCGAATGAGGCTGTTTTTTCCCTTTTAATGACATGTCCTGACCCCGATAATGTATGTTTATTTCATAATTAATGCACGTCAGTCAAAATGAAATTATGCAGAATCTGGCAAGAATAATGTATGTTTTTCTTGCCATTAATGTTCATTATTCTACTCAAATGAAGAATAACGTATGTTAATGCCACATTAACATACGTTAATATGGTGCAGACTGCACCTCTTTCATTTTCGACCCTCTTTCATCCCCGACATATATATTTCTATATACACTTTCTTCCCACTTCATTAAAAAATTATTCCAGCATATATTGGAAAATTTTCCAACAATAAAATGATCAGTTTTCTACGGTGTTACAGCTCTCCCCTTAAGAAATTTTGTTCCCGCAATTTGAAGCAAGCTAGCTTCCAATCGACACAACTTAGTTTCCTTACATGTTCCAACATAGAGCGCTTAGGCTTTTAACAAACTACCAGGATCCAACATACAAACGCACTAGAAGATTTCCTTATGTTCCAAATGGTTCTTATATACTATTATAGTTAAGGATAAAATCAAGTTCTGTTTCAACTTATATATGCGACTCTAATAGCATCTGTAATGCCCCAGAAATTCATCTATTTTAAATTGAAATAATGAATTATGAATGAGGATGAAATACGTGTATGCGCGTTGTTTGATTTCTCGCACGTGCCGAGAAAGTTGTGTAAATGGGGTGGAAACCAAAGTGGTGAATACCTATATCTTTGAATGGAAATGTGAATGATGAAAGAATGTATAATTGGTTGAGAGTGTCAGGTTTTAAGCTTAATTGAATGGCCTTGGAAGTATATGATTCATTTTAGTTGTACATTGTTGGTAAATGAGTGGAATGACACTAAAATGAGATGATGAATTAAGTTTGTTATGGTATTATGTTTAGATGTTGAATGAGGTTTAATTCAATGTTAATTAATGTTAATAATGTTTATTATAAGTTGGAAGTATGGTTGCATAAGGATGTGCATGTTTGGAATCGAGATCGGAAAATGCTAAAATATGGTGGGCTGAGAGAAATAACGTATGTCAGCATAGGCATGCTAGCATACGTTATTTTCTAAAATAACGTATGTTATCCTAGGGATAAACATACGTTATTCATACTGGATTCCCAAAATCTGCATTTTCTTGGCATATGTTAATTTCAAAATAAACATACGTTATCGAGGGTCTCGACATGTCATCAAATGTCCGAAAACATTCCAAACCGAGCCAAAAACACCGCACAACCTCTCAAACACTCTCCCAACAACCCTCCACCATTCCTAAACCCTTACTAACATTAAACCTACCAACAAACATCATCTTAGCGACGGATTAACAACAAATTGAGCCACAAATTCATCCCTCTTCAGCCTAGGGTTCTATGTTTCGGGAAGAGGTAAGATTTCTCAATTTTGAACTGAAATGTGGTTGGAAATATCTGCATTTGGTAGGGTTTTAGTGGGTTTTTAGTGTAGGTTAATATTCCATAAACTATTTACCTCAAAACATATCATTTGATGAGATTCAAAGAATTACGGTTTATGGAGGAATTTTGGGATTTAGAGAAAATTGTTACATAAATGGAAAAATAAGTATAGAATGTTGATTACCATGTGGAATGTGTTATAATGTGCGTAGGAAACAACAAACGGAACCTGAATTGGAGATTTGGGGTCGATTCACGTCATAGGAACGTGAGGTAAGTGCTTTTATGCCACTTACTGTAGGGTTTCCTATCTGTTTAAAACTTTTTGGCAGTGGAATAATCATGTAAAACACATAAGAACAAACCAAGATCAACATAAAATCATCTTAAAACATGATGTATACAATTGGTTTACTTAAAAACATAATAAAGATTGAAGCTTTGCGAAGAAAAACATACCTTTGCATGTTTCTTCCTTAGCCGATTGCTCTAGGTCAATAATCAAGAAACTACCACCTTAGAATACTCCAAGGTGACGTTTATGACACCAATTAAGAATCCCAAGTGTGATTCCTCTACAGAAATAACACACAGATTAGCAAAATCGTGTACTAGCACAAGGGAAAAACGTATCACCTTAATTTCGGTCAATTCGGATGAGCTTTTGCGAGAACTAAAA
>CANYCX014568016.1:0-12296 GCA_948193385.1 Breynia disticha f. nivosa | reverse complement strand
AGAACATGATCATCTACAAAGTACATACTAGTCTTAATTCATTTCTATTCCTATAGAAACAAGCGACTAGGGATATTTAGAATGTTAATCTCAAAAACTTCCAGGTTCTACTATCAAGGTCCTCAACCTTGATACCTCAAGCGCATAATTAACATTCTTGGATATTTTATGATACAATATACCACAGGTCAATACATTATAAGATAAAATAATGCTTCATAATTTTATTACTCAATAATAAAAGTTACAAACAATGCATTGGGCTAGGGCTTACACTAACAGTTAGTTATGGACATGCATTGACTAGCAAAACCTATATTATAACCCCACATTATTATGTTGCTTTCGCATCACATGGGATTTTCATAACTCATTATTATTGTTAGTACCGTAAACCGACCTCGCAACTTCAACAGTCGAGTTTATCTTACGGAAAAATTGTAGCAAAATTTATATAATACTTTTTAAAATAGTAATTTGCAAAATAAATTCTTGCATCACACTTTAATAATTAAATAATTTATTATTTATTAAATACAATTATTTTAATAATTTTTTATATTTAATTTTTTAAAAAATGTTAAAATAATAAATAAACAAATAATACTCAAAATATCATATGTACTAAAAATAAAATATTATTCGTATACGTAGTAATGCATTTTTAAAATAAAAATAACAAGAAATCTAATTAGATACTATTAATAGTATTATTTGAGGTAGATGAACACTATAATTAAAGTGACAGCATTTAAGTCGATAAATATTTTATACAAATAATTAAAATTTTTAAATTTAAAAGTTTCACAAAAGAATCTAAAATAAATATTTTATTTTATTTTATTTAAAATAACTTTTTTTATATTTGAAATATTTTCAAACATCAAACTCATATTAAATAATATATAAGAAGAGATGAAGGAAAATGAGAAAGTGAATGGAGAATGAAGAAGTGAGAGTGGACGACCTTCATGGAGAGAAAAAAGAGAAAAAAGAGAAAAATTAATCAGAGAGATTGACTGAAATGAGAAAGATGGGAGAGATGGATGAACATGTGGATGTCATGCATAGAGAGTTAATAAGAGAGAAAGAGTAACATGAAACATACGTAAAAATTAAGAAAATAAGAAGGAAATGACATGTATGCCAAACCCATAAATCACCCTATGTATCTAGATTCATTATTCCCTTAGTTCTTATTACTGATTTTGTATCATTTCAATTAAAACGTTTTGCCAAAAAGACCTTCAAATCCCGTTCATTAATTTCCTTTTAAAATTATAAATTAAAAAAGGGCCAATGGTTTGTGAAACAACCTTCTTTAACCATTTTGCAAACAGTTCTGGTCAACCGGTCGGAACAGTGTTTTCAAACCCAAACGGTTTGTCAAATGGCCTATGAAAACCATTTACCAACCTGTTCAAGCCGTACCACAATATGCATAATTTTTAAACCAAACGAATTGGTAAACGGTCTGAACAAATTGTTTTTGAAACTGTTTGTGTAACATCTTGAAAATTTTTCATAAGATTCTCACCCTTAAGTAGTTATATTAATAGGTAGTTAAATGATGAAAGTAAACATAAAAATTCAAGTATTAAGAGAGTTGATTGAAGGTTGATTAATGGTGGACATAAGCATCTAAGGAATGAAAAAGGAACCATAAAATCAGCCAAGAACACGTCCTGAGCATGGAGAACACGTCGTGGCCAACCACCACGCGTAAACCAAGCCAACAACGTGTAGATGGGTACAAATAGACATGTTTTGGAGTCGAGAACGCATAGTTAAGGTGCACCACGTGTAGTACATGGACGACCACGTGTACTCTATGATAACCACGCGTAGTTAACTAAGTGGTAGCAAAATAGGCTATTTCGGGAATTGAAACAGAAGGTGGTTGATTGAGAAACAGAAGAGAAGGATGACAAGGATTATTTCTTCATCTATATAAACGAAATGGAAGCAAGTGATGGTTAGGTTTTCAGAAAATGGAGAGATACAGAAAAGAGAGATGAGAGAGATATAATAAAAGGGAGAGAAAGATGGTTTTAGCTCGGAAATGGACGATTGGAGCAGGGTTGGTATTATAGAGATTGATACGGTGTCGATATTTCAGAATTTGCACGTATTCGAGGTAAGTGTTCTTACACTTACTAAATTGATTCGTAAACATTGTTATTTAGGCTTCTTTATAAATAATAATAGTTGGCCTATAATGAATTGCTGAGATTGCTAGGGTTAGACAAATTAATATTGAAAACGATCCCATCGTGGATTGATTATATGTTGATTTGGTGAATGATATGAAAATGAAAACTATATGATTAAGTGTTGACATTGATATGTTGATACATAGTTGACATGTGGTTGACGTGTTGTTATTATTAAAGTATGGAATTGCTTTGTATATCAGCGAACATGAGATTGATATGAAAATATATTGCTTTGTGCTTCATGATCGGTGTGATCATGATTTTCCTATGTGAATTGTACTCTGTGTGAGTTATATTTTCCTGCTTTCGTATTCATTTACTGTGTGCTATAATTGATACAAAGGAAAATATGATACGATCTGTGTGCTGATACTAACGATATGATTCTGTGTGATTAGTATCTGTGTGATACGATTGAATGAATGAGCTGTGTGCGATTATAATCCTATGTGGATTGATATTGTGCTCTATTTGAGCGTTGCTGTGTCCGGATATGAATGATATTCATATTGATGACATTCATACATATTGCATAAGTCCGTGTGACAAGAGCCTGTGTGGCAATACTATTCCTGTGTGGACGAGGGATGAGCTATGTGCGGTCCGTATTTACGAGCTTTCTGCTCAGAGATGTGTGCTCAGGCTATATGTCATTCCTCTGCTGTGTGCGATAGAGGATTCCCACTGCTATCTGCTATGGTGGCCAAAACCTGGGTACATCCTGTGTGGATTTTCATTAGCATTGACATTTCATTTCATACATTCATATCTATGCCATGCTATGATATCTGTGTGATTTAGAACATGTGTGGTTCATGATTGCTGTGTGTTATCATGTATGGATATAGCTCTGTGTGATTTAAAATGCTGTGTGTTGGATTGAATGGATTATTAATCTGTGTGATTAAGATTATGGATAGAAAGCTGTGTGCTCCTTATTGATCATAGTTGTTGTGTGTTATACTATGAGATGTGTTGTGTGCTAAAAGAATGTAATTATATGTGAAAAGAATAAGGAAATAGCCTATGTTAATAAAGGAATTGAATAGGCATTTTCGAGATTGAGTACATCTTTGTACTGATCAACACGTCATCATGTTGAAAATGGAATCTTAATAAGAATGAATTGTGTTTCAATACGATATTTGATTATTAGGGATGAAGGGATGAACACGACCTCGTGTTCATCAGCACACCTGTGCTAACTGGACCCCTCACTTCATTTAAACTTAAATTGGGTTTACACTTACTGAGTATATCTTTATACTCACCCCTTTTGTTTGTTTTAAGTGATTGTGCAGGTATAGCAGGATTGCCGCTATGAGAATTCGAGCACCTACTTTGCAAACATGGATTGTTCTGAAAAGATGTTTAAAAGAAATGTATTTTATTTTATTTTTACATTTCATATTGTATTGTTCAATAACTCCTTTCTATATCCATGTTTATGTTGGGAATGTTTGCAAATGTTGGATAATTAGTTTTACAAATTGGGATTTGAAAATAACAGGAATTATTTTTTAGTCTCACAGTTTTGACGTGCAGGTTTGCATTTAAAATATCAAAAACCATACATTTTCATACTTCACAACATTAAAAACGCCCTACAACTGTTCCTCCAGTCGTTCTACCCCTTCCAGAGCTATTTCCAACCATTTTTTTATGCCAAAATTAAGGTTTCAAATTCATGTCCCTTTAATTTTCACATCCCTCTCTTGATTTCACACTAGATTTAAGTGTTGTTTAGGTGAGAACTTCAACCTTTACACTTATTTTGTTTCCTTTTGGGTTAATAATGTTTAATAATGATTTTTTCATGATGCGGAACAATTATCTTTCATTATTTGTGATTTTTTGGTGGAATTAAGATTGGCCAATTTTTTTAGGGTTTTCCTTTGTTTTGCTTGTGATTTTTGTAGCCTAGTAGTAATTTGAGTTGTAATTGTACTCGAGGATGCTCTGGGGGAACGATTTTCACTTGATTCTGGTGTTATTATGACTAAGCAGTGACTTGTGAGCATTTCTTTGTGATTTTGGTAACCCAAAAGGGACTTTGTGCTTAAGGTTAGATGTTATTTGTGCAGAAAAATGTGTAAATGAGAATAATTGTGTACTGTTGATATTCTTATTTAATGAATTTGCATGAATTTGTGGTTTTGATTTATTGTTATAAAATGACAATAGTAATTTTTGCCTCTTTTTCATTCTGAAATGGCGATTGGGTTATAATAATGTGGAAATGTGTTATTTATTTGATTGGGTTTCTTAGTTGAATTGGTAATCTACCACTACGCACTCATTTGCTATCTATTCTTACTAATGCCTTCTTTTTTCCCTGTTGTTGTATATGTTAGTTAAAGGGTCATCTTGCTGAAAACAGCTCGTACGAAAGTGCACACACGGCACAGAGGACAGGCCGCGAGCAGCTAATATGCTATTATTCCCCAATTGTTTAGACCACCAGTGGCGCACAAATGTCATCCGAGATAAACCTATTACACCTATTTGTCTCATGATAAGGCGATGATATAAGAGCTCGGCCTGTATAATGACTACCAAAGGTACATGAGTGTTGCAGGGTGGGATCAACTCTTTGCAATGGACAACCCAGCCTATTAGGAGCTGACGCTGGAGTTCCTAGCATCCTTAAGGCTAGTAGAAATTGACGATCTGGTGGACTACGATACAGCCTTTATGGGATTTTGCACAGGCGGCTTTGATTACCATTTCCCACTCTACACATTGGCCGTACATATGGGCCTCTATGATAGGGAACTTATTGACGGGGCGAATACTTCGAGCTGCCTCATTCTTTTCTATAGGGATTGAATATAGCAGTTTACTGGAGCGAGCTGACAGGTCGCAACAACTTCGATCTGAGTCGATCAAAGGCCTCTTATATTACTTCTCATTCCCTAAGATACATGCACAAGGTCATCGCATCCACCATCTACACACAGCAAGAGAGCTCCAGCAACATGACCAGCTAGGATCTTTTGTGCCTGCATGGACCAGAACTATCCGGTCAGCAAGGCACACCTATTAGCTCAACCCATCATGGATCAGGTAAGCCGACTGAAGATCGTAAAACACTATGCCATGCAATTATTGTAGGTCTTAGAGCACTTCGACAGTCTACCTCTGATGATGGTCTCAGCTTCTACTGGGTACTTAAACAGGACAGTATTCTCATACATAAAGATGATAAAGAGGGTCTGGACTGTAGCGGGCCTACAATACATATTGTGCAGCACAACTGATGATGATGTTACTCCAGTGCAGAGGCAGTAGAGAAGGAGGGCTAGGAAATAGATGGTATGGCACCAAATGCTCCACCACTAGATCCTCTAACTCATCATGCTCTGTTTGCACAAATCCTATAGCTCTAGCATCAATACGGTGCCATTCTAAGAGCTATACAGATAGAGCAGTTGGCCCAAAGAGGCCATATCTATGCGGTAGAGCATCAAGTTTAGTATATGTTCTAGCACTTGAACATACAGTCACCACCCTATTAGCCACCGCTGTCGTATGCGCAGTACTACCACCACTATCCACAGTACTACCTAGTGTAGCCACCTCCGTAGTTGGACGACCAACAGGATGATGATGTCGATGACTGAGGATGTTGCAAGTCCTATTGCTTTTACTATTTCTATATTACCTTTTCTCAAGTTGTTTTGTTTAGTTGTCTGTCATTGAGAACTATTCATTTATGTTTTCTTTTGTTTTTTTGTTTATCTTCTGTAGGCTTTCTTATTTTATCATATTTTACTGAAAAATTACTTATGGTATCTATGCTTATGGTGTGTTTTGTTTTCTTTCTTTTCAATTTGTTTCTTTTTGGCTTCAAGGGCCAACTTCCTATGGTCTTCTGGTCTATTTTTATGGCTTCCCTCACAATCGTATTAAGGGAATTTTTCCACAATTTTTCATTTTATTCCTCATTTACCTATTCTTTTATGCTCTTTGATATTGATGATAATGTTGTGCTCTAAAGTGGGTGAAGTGGGTCATTAAAATACAAATTATATAAGCCTTATTGAAACATCTAGTGTTTAAATTTTTGGCCTGTGATGAATCTTGGTAGTTGAGTGCATTATTTTCAATCACATAGTCATAACTGTCACTGTCCTTAGGAAAGAAAATGTGACTGGTTAATTAAATAATTGTACACTTGTGTATTCTTAGTAGTATTCTAGCTTTGAGCATGCCAAACCATTTTTTAGGTTAGTTTTGATGTTTATCTTGAAATTATTTCTATTACTGTCTTGCAAATATTTATAATTGACTGAATTTGAGTTTACTCTATTGATACTTTAAAAATGTACCCTTGCTCAATTGAACCTAAATGTTTTAAGCAACAAAGAAGGTATAATGGAAATCAAAGGTAAAGCTCTACTCCTTTGTCTGGTACTTAAGATATAAGAATGCAAAGCACCTCTATCATGACATTCTTGAGTAACCGCGGACAACCACCAAAGTGGGTGGTCTTTGTGTAAAAAGAGAAGAAAACTAAATCATTCATGACATTGGAAACCAAGACTCAAAGATTGTTATGAAGAAAAAAGGGTTTTGTAGCAATCGAGCAAGTGGAAGAATCGTGATGGAACGTAAAATGCAATTGATTGTAACAATTAAATGAGAAAAATTTTATAAGCTTGTGTTTAATTATGTCAACTCTAATTTTGATATTGATTTTATGGTGTTTGTATTGTAGTCATGGTCGTGTTAATTGATAACAGTTACTTGATAAAACTTGGAAATTTTTTGAATTTTGTTTACACACACACAAGATCATCTATGAGTGCACTTGTGCATGTGTTAGTTGGTCAACCTATCAATTTTTTATCTTTCGAACATTATCAGTTATGCATGTTTCTGAACTTATTGCTCTTGAATACTCTGAGATCGTATAGGAACATATAATGCTATGTGAACCAAGCTTGTCTTATAATTTTGAGTATAACTTTGTACTATTTGCTTGAGGACAAGCAAAGCTTAAGTGTGGTGAAGTTTGGTAAATGTCATTTTGTACTTATATTTCATATCCGATTTCATGACATTTTTAGGTTTTCAGACAATTAGCCATTATTCTTGCATAATTCCTGTGGTTTCCATGTCTCTAGGTCACTTGTGGAACTTTGAGCTTAAAAAGATGGAATTTAGGTCGAAATAGAGCAAAAGAGTGATAAAAAAGGCAAGAAGAAGAGGCAAAAGGTTTGTAGAACGGGCAACCCAGACTGTTTGCCAAACCATTCTATTTTCAAGAAGTTTTAGCTGAGACCTAAGAGACCAAACAGGATAGAAAATGATTTATCCCAAACCATTTCCCGACCTGTTCAATGTTACTAGAATGGCATAAAGTTGGGAGAAGATAGAACAAGTTGGAGAACAGCCTATTTCCCAAATCATTTCAATTGAACAGTCTGTGCAGGATTTTACCAAATGACCCGTGAAATGGTTTGCCAAATCTTATTGCAAGTTGTTTCCAATTTATTTGGGTTGATTTATGGCTTAGGTATAAATAGATTTTTAGAACAAAAATAAGAGAGCTCAGAATTGGGAGACGTCAACCAAAATAAGAAGGAGATTCAAGCCGAAGAACATAGAGATTTGAGCTAAGAAACAATCACACAACGGGATTTCTAACATAGACTGTCGGATTATTGACCCTTATAAGATATTTTCACATTATATTTTCCTGTTCTATTGGATTTCTTTTGTGTTAATTGGTATCTTTGCCTTATGATGAACTAAATTTTACATGGATATATAGATGAGATGAGTCCTATAATGTATTACGTGTTATGAATTTGATTTATTATTTTTTTAATAAGATTTATTGAGCTTCAACCATGTTGCTTTTACTTGCCTAATTTTTAATTAGGTTCTTGACTTTATTTTGATTAATTGAGAAATTGTCATATGAATTAGGTCTTATATGGTTGAAAGAAGTTGCTTGTGGTTTTAAAGATAGAATTAAAGATCTTCTACGTATTAGTGTAGAGCTAATAGAGGAATCTACAAAACAATAATGCATGATTAGGGCTTTTAGTTTAAAAGAGAGTTTCACTAATCAACCTAGTCTTAGTTGTTAATTTAATCGAGAGAGTGGTCCAATACACATAGATATTCAATAATAATTGAATCATACATGTATGAAATCTTCAGATGAGTTGAGTTTAGGTATCTGTGTTATCCTAATCGAATTTACCAAACTCTTTTGTGTAATTTTCCTTCATGCCTATTTTGATCAATTTCAATTTTAATTGATTTTCTTTTAGTTTATAATTTTAATTACAATAGATCAAATTTTTTTAGGTTATATAATAAATTAAATTGATAGTATTAGTACTTGATCGTCTCTGTGAGATCTACACTCGATAATCTGGTGTCTATACTATTGTTTAATAGGTATACTTGCCTAGCAAGCATGGTTTTAGTATTGTTCGATTATATCAATAGGTCATTGGTTTTGGGAACTAAATCATGAAGAGTTTAATAGAAAAGGTTGTGAACGATTTTTATATGGTTAACTCGAGAAAAGAGTATGAGCACTTTTCTTAGATGGGTTATCTTAACTAGTAGTAACTCTTCATCTAAAGAGATAGATAGAGAGATCAAGGATAGAGTCCCATATGTTTATAGGACATATCATGAAAGCAATACTATATACCTAAATTGAATGTTACTCATGCACTTAGAAATATGTAAAATCTATTCATACTGTATTAAAATGATAAGAAGGGTCGCCCATATAATGATATGGATGCTTGAAAACAGATGAACACAAAATGGGAAATACATTGAATTTTAAAAAAAAGTCTAAATAATATAGCAAGTTCAAATTCTACACAAACCAAGTGAATTATAGTGAAAGAAACTATAAAGATGATTTAGTGAAAGAAGTTCACAATTGAGTTGGAAATTTTCCCAAGCTTCCTAGACACAGTAAAGTACGTTTCTGATAGAAACAAAATGAATGAACATGATAAGCATTCTGGTCACAGTAAATACACATTTGGAAGATATCGTATGATTACAAAGATTGAGATAGGTGATATATATTAACAAATAAAAGGATATTTATAGTCAATGTCTCCAATTATTAATCAAGAATTTGTTTAAGTCTTGAGCATAAAAAATGCATTAAGATAGTTGGTTTGGGATAATATTTGTTTGAACTTAAGGCTAGTGGGAGATTGTTAGTGTGAGCCCTATGTCTAATACAGTTGTCTCACACAAAGTTTCTAATTACTATATAATTATGATAAAGATAAGGCAAGCACCTTCTATCTTTCTAAATCTTAGTGCATAATGAATAGATGATTGATCGTAGATGTTAGTCCTATTCAATTATTGATGTAAGATACTGGATAGTGAAACATGTGAACAAAGGATAACATGAAAACGTCCCTAGTTGATCATTAACAATTGAAATTACAATGAACAAAAATTAGTATGTTCTGTGAGATGATTGTGTTTCACCAATCATAAAGCACAAATAACATAAATATATTAAAGAGAAATATATACTGGATTGATCTATTAAAAAATGTTGCATGGTTAGCAAACTCATAAAAATTTTCATAAGTGGTGCTTTTATTAAAATTTTAAGACCAGAAGTCTTTATGAGTCTTAGATGCATTCTAACATACTTTGACATATGCCTAATATGGCCTGTAATTAGGCTAAAAACATGGATATGATTGGGTATGTAATGCCCTAGAAAATTTAATGAGATTAATGATAAAAGAGTATATAAAGTGGAATAAACTATAGAAATTAATTAATTTGGATATTGAGAAAAAAGAGGGAAGCTATGAAAGAAGTCCATCGTAAGAGAGAGCTTACAAGAAGTGGAATGTAGCATTTTAGCCTAGAATAACGTATGTTATGGTGAACATAACATATGCTATTCTTCAATTAACGTGTGCTTGCAATGTAAAATAACGTACGTTATTTGCATAAGTAACATACATTACCTTGACACTAAACATACGTTATCGGGAGTATGGATGCGTCATTAAAAAGGGAGAAAGAGGGGAAGCGAGGGAACACACATTTCCTCTCAACAAAACCACTTTCTAACCCCAAAAAACTTCCTCCTAAGCCTCACATTCCTATTTCCATCCAAATTCTATATCTATTCCACTTCTAAATTTGAACTCCACCACTCTCCATCGAATCTGCTACACTTGGGGTTAAGAGAGAACACCAAACCAAGGTAATTTATGACCTTTACAAGTGTTTTGGGAGAAATTTAAGAATGGAATAAGGTTAAAATAAGGTTCTTAAGGTAGGGAAACATCGTATTTTGGTTGGGGATGTGCATTTAGGGTTTTTGAGGGAATTAAGTGAGGAAAAGGGGAAATTAGGGTTAGAGAGGTTAGGGGAGGATATGCAGTGTGTATGCTAAATGACCTGGTTCTAGCAAGAGCACTAGATCGGTGTAGTTTTACCACGGAAGTATACCCTCCGAGATCGAATCTTACAGGGAACAGTGTATTTAAATTGATTTGGTGCTAATAAATAAATGCAAAAACATAATAAACATGAATAGTTGTGGAGATTTAGACAATTAAGATAATATGCAAATGAAATTAAAAATTTTAAACAATAGATAAAGATGTCGGATTTTCCTAGACTTCAGTAGACCTATACTTGATTTCTGAATTTGGTTGAGGTTATTGTTGGTGTTCTCGCACTATCCTTAATTAAGAGTCCCTTTCGAGATGCTCAAAATCGTCTCCTTAATTCAATTAATGTTCTACTTTCGTGATACATTAAATTAATTAAGGTCGTTAAGCCTACAAGCATATCATTGAACACATTAACACCCAAATGGTATATTTCTATCCAGTTGAACATTAACACTATTTTATTAGCCTCCCTAAGCCTTGGCTTTCACAATTCTGGTTTAGGTTCTTCATAACAAATAACTAACAAGCAAATGCACTTAAGTATAAGTCGCTCTAAACCTCGGTTTTGCAATTCTGGTTTAAAGTTACTAGCAACAACTTAACACAATTACCTCATCAATCATCTTTTCATTTAAGCACAATCAAATAGACAACAATTACTCAACATGAATTCAATTAAGCATAAACCTCAACATTCATACAAGAAACCAAACATAGAAATCTGCTTACATCATCGGAAAATCCAACTAAATGTTTAGCCTAGCATGGCTAGATCTAAGCTCAAAACAAAGAAGAAAAAGATAGCCATAACCTCTAAGAAGAAGAAGCAAAAACCTCTAAGCTCACTCCTTGCTCCTGTTTCAAAATCCCAGCCCCCCCCATTTCTCTTTCCTTTTACTCCTTTTTAAGACCAAAGTTAATGGTCTTTTTGCTGGAAAGTCTGGGGCCATAAGGTATATTCTCTGTCATCCACTTAATTTTTTTCATTTGTCCCATGCTTTATCCATTAAATTTAAAGAAAATTCTGCTGGATCTGGATCATGCCTCGATCGAGACTAACTCGACCTCGATCGAAGTAGGTCTCCTGTTCTGGCCAAATGTTGATTCGGATCGAGTCTCGATCGACACTCAAATCGAGACTTGTTGAGTCTCGATTAAGACAACCATTCTGTCTGTAAGTTCTTTTATTTTCTGTCGAGTCTCGATCGAGATCCTCCTTCTGCCCAAGCCAATTGATTGTTTCGGCCAAGTCTCGATCGAGACTTGGTGAGTCTCGAACGAGACTTGTGTTCTGCTCAATCTTCTTCTTGTCTCGGCCAAGTCTCGATCGAGACTTGAAGAGTCTCGATCGAGACTAGTCTTCTGTCCAAGCCTATGCCATAATTTCTACCTATCTCGATTGAGACACGATGAGTCTCGATCGAGACTTGCTTCCTGTAGATAAATGGCTGCCAATTTCTTCCAAAATCAAGTCCTTCATGCTCATTTCATGACCTCCAAAATGACAAAACTCGATGTGCCTTCTTTTTCCATCAAAACCTAGTGAAATCTTCATGTTCTTCAATCAAACCCTAGATAAACCAAAACAAGCATAAGCTTATAAAATCCATTGATTTATCTACTAAAATGACATGAAAATTAACTAAAATTAAAT